>OZ010641.1:12718790-13021879 GCA_963932165.1 Pimpla rufipes | reverse complement strand
TTTTATCTCATGGAATGACTTTAAAAAAAAAAAAAATTATTTTTCGGAAAAAAGTCATTCCATGAGCTAAAAATCCTTCCCCAGGAAATTTTAGCTCATGGAATGACTTTAAAAAAAAAAAAAATTATTTTTTTTTTAAAGTCATTCCATGAGCTAAAAATCCTTCCCCAGGAAATTTTAGCTCATGGAATGACTTTAAAAAAAAAAAAAAATTATTTTTCGGAAAAAGTCATTCCATGAGCTAAAAATCCTTCCCCAGGAAATTTTAGCTCATGGAATGACTTTAAAAAAAAAAAAAAATTATTTTTCGGAAAAAAGTCATTCCATGAGCTAAAAATCCTTCCCCAGGAAATTTTAGCTCATGGAATGACTTTAAAAAAAAAAAAAAAATTATTTTTCGGAAAAAAGTCATTCCATGAGCTAAAAATCCTTCCCCAGGAAATTTTAGCTCATGGAATGACTTTAAAAAAAAAAAAAATTATTTTTCGGAAAAAAGTCATTCCATGAGCTAAAAATCCTTCCCCAGGAAATTTTAGCTCATGGAATGACTTTAACAAAAAAAATATATAATATTTTTTCGGAAAAAAGTCATTCCATGAGCTAAAAATCCTTCCCCAGGAAATTTTAGCTCATGGAATGACTTTAAAAAAAAAAAAAATTATTTTTCGGAAAAAAGTCATTCCATGAGCTAAAAATCCTTCCCCAGGAAATTTTAGCTCATGGAATGACTTTAAAAAAAAAAAAAAAATTATTTTTCGGAAAAAAGTCATTCCATGAGCTAAAAATCCTTCCCCAGGAAAATTTTAGCTCATGGAATGACTTTAAAAAAAAAAAAAAAATTATTTTTCGGAAAAAAGTCATTCCATGAGCTAAAAATCCTTCCCCAGGAAATTTTAGCTCATGGAATGACTTTAAAAAAAAAAAAAAAATTATTTTTCGGAAAAAAGTCATTCCATGAGCTAAAAATCCTTTCCCAGGAAATTTTAGCTCATGGAATGACTTTAAAAAAAAAAAAAAAATTATTTTTCGGAAAAAAGTCATTCCATGAGCTAAAAATCCTTCCCAGGAAATTTTAGCTCATGGAATGACTTTAAAAAAAAAAAAAAATTATTTTTCGGAAAAAAGTCATTCCATGAGCTAAAAATCCTTCCCCAGGAAATTTTAGCTCATGGAATGACTTTAAAAAAAAAAAAAAAATTATTTTTCGGAAAAAAGTCATTCCATGAGCTAAAAATCCTTCCCCAGGAAATTTTAGCTCATGGAATGACTTTAAAAAAAAAAAAAAAATTATTTTTCGGAAAAAAGTCATTCCATGAGCTAAAAATCCATCCCCAGGAAATTTTAGCTCATGGAATGACTTAAAAAAAAAAAAAAAATTATTTTTCGGAAAAAAGTCATTCCATGAGCTAAAAATCCTTCCCCAGGAAATTTTAGCTCATGGAATGACTTTAAAAAAAAAAAAAATTATTTTTCGGAAAAAAGTCATTCCATGAGCTAAAAATCCTTCCCCAGGAAATTTTAGCTCATGGAATGACTTTAAAAAAAAAAAAAATTATTTTTCGGAAAAAAGTCATTCCATGAGCTAAAAATCCTTCCCCAGGAAATTTTAGCTCATGGAATGACTTAAAAAAAAAAAAAAATTATTTTTCGGAAAAAAGTCATTCCATGAGCTAAAAATCCTTCCCCAGGAAATTTTAGCTCATGGAATGACTTTAAAAAAAAAAAAAATTATTTTTCGGAAAAAAGTCATTCCATGAGCTAAAAATCCTTCCCCAGGAAATTTTAGCTCATGGAATGACTTTAAAAAAAAAAAAAATTATTTTTCGGAAAAAAGTCATTCCATGAGCTAAAAATCCTTCCCCAGGAAATTTTAGCTCATGGAATGACTTTAAAAAAAAAAAAAAATTATTTTTCGGAAAAAAGTCATTCCATGAGCTAAAAATCCTTCCCCAGGAAATTTTAGCTCATGGAATGACTTTAAAAAAAAAAAAAAAATTATTTTTCGGAAAAAAGTCATTCCATGAGCTAAAAATCCTTCCCCAGGAAATTTTAGCTCATGGAATGACTTTAAAAAAAAAAAAAAAATTATTTTTCGGAAAAAAGTCATTCCATGAGCTAAAAATCCTTCCCCAGGAAATTTTAGCTCATGGAATGACTTTAAAAAAAAAAAAAAATTATTTTTCGGAAAAAAGTCATTCCATGAGCTAAAAATCCTTCCCCAGGAAATTTTAGCTCATGGAATGACTTTAAAAAAAAAAAAAAATTATTTTTCGGAAAAAAGTCATTCCATGAGCTAAAAATCCATCCCCAGGAAATTTTAGCTCATGGAATGACTTAAAAAAAAAAAAAAAAATTATTTTTCTGAAAAAAGTCATTCCATGAGCTAAAAATCCTTCCCCAGGAAATTTTAGCTCATGGAATGACTTTAAAAAAAAAAAAAAATTATTTTTCGGAAAAAAGTCATTCCATGAGCTAAAAATCCTTCCCCAGGAAATTTTAGCTCATGGAATGACTTTAAAAAAAAAAAAAATTATTTTTCGGAAAAAAGTCATTCCATGAGCTAAAAATCCTTCCCCAGGAAATTTTAGCTCATGGAATGACTTTAAAAAAAAAAAAAAAATTATTTTTCGGAAAAAAGTCATTCCATGAGCTAAAAATCCTTCCCCAGGAAATTTTAGCTCATAGAATGACTTTAAAAAAAAAAAAAAAATTATTTTTCGGAAAAAAGTCATTCCATGAGCTAAAAATCCTTCCCCAGGAAATTTTAGCTCATGGAATGACTTTAATAAAAAAAAAAAATTATTTTTCGGAAAAAAGTCATTCCATGAGCTAAAAATCCTTCCCCAGGAAATTTTAGCTCATGGAATGACTTTAAAAAAAAAAAAAAAAATTATTTTTCGGAAAAAAGTCATTCCATGAGCTAAAAATCCTTCCCCAGGAAATTTTAGCTCATGGAATGACTTAAAAAAAAAAAAAAAAAATTATTTTTCGGAAAAAAGTCATTCCATGAGCTAAAAATCCTTCCCCAGGAAATTTTAGCTCATGGAATGACTTTAAAAAAAAAAAAAAAATTATTTTTCGGAAAAAAGTCATTCCATGAGCTAAAAATCCTTCCCCAGGAAATTTTAGCTCATGGAATGACTTTAAAAAAAAAAAAAAAATTATTTTTCGGAAAAAAGTCATTCCATGAGCTAAAAATCCTTCCCCAGGAAATTTTAGCTCATGGAATGACTTTAAAAAAAAAAAAAAAATTATTTTTCGGAAAAAAGTCATTCCATGAGCTAAAAATCCTTCCCCAGGAAATTTTAGCTCATGGAATGACTTTAAAAAAAAAAAAAAAATTATTTTTCGGAAAAAAGTCATTCCATGAGCTAAAAATCCTTCCCCAGGAAATTTTAGCTCATGGAATGACTTTAAAAAAAAAAAAAAATTATTTTTCGGAAAAAAGTCATTCCATGAGCTAAAAATCCTTCCCCAGGAAATTTTAGCTCATGGAATGACTTTAAAAAAAAAAAAAAATTATTTTTCGGAAAAAAGTCATTCCATGAGCTAAAAATCCTTCCCCAGGAAATTTTAGCTCATGGAATGACTTTAAAAAAAAAAAAAAAATTATTTTTCGGAAAAAAGTCATTCCATGAGCTAAAAATCCTTCCCCAGGAAATTTTAGCTCATGGAATGACTTAAAAAAAAAAAAAAAAATTATTTTTCGGAAAAAAGTCATTCCATGAGCTAAAAATCCTTCCCCAGGAAATTTTAGCTCATGGAATGACTTTAAAAAAAAAAAAAAAATTATTTTTCGGAAAAAAGTCATTCCATGAGCTAAAAATCCTTCCCCAGGAAATTTTAGCTCATGGAATGACTTTAAAAAAAAAAAAAAAATTATTTTTCGGAAAAAAGTCATTCCATGAGCTAAAAATCCTTCCCCAGGAAATTTTAGCTCATGGAATGACTTTAAAAAAAAAAAAAAAATTATTTTTCGGAAAAAAGTCATTCCATGAGCTAAAAATCCTTCCCCAGGAAATTTTAGCTCATGGAATGACTTTAAAAAAAAAAAAAAAATTATTTTTCGGAAAAAAGTCATTCCATGAGCTAAAAATCCTTCCCCAGGAAATTTTAGCTCATGGAATGACTTTAAAAAAAAAAAAAAAATTATTTTTCGGAAAAAAGTCATTCCATGAGCTAAAAATCCTTCCCCAGGAAATTTTAGCTCATGGAATGACTTTAAAAAAAAAAAAAAAATTATTTTTCGGAAAAAAGTCATTCCATGAGCTAAAAATCCTTCCCCAGGAAATTTTAGCTCATGGAATGACTTTAAAAAAAAAAAAAAATTATTTTTCGGAAAAAAGTCATTCCATGAGCTAAAAATCCTTCCCCAGGAAATTTTAGCTCATGGAATGACTTAAAAAAAAAAAAAAAAATTATTTTTCGGAAAAAAGTCATTCCATGAGCTAAAAATCCTTCCCCAGGAAATTTTAGCTCATGGAATGACTTTAAAAAAAAAAAAAAAATTATTTTTCGGAAAAAAGTCATTCCATGAGCTAAAAATCCTTCCCCAGGAAATTTTAGCTCATGGAATGACTTTAAAAAAAAAAAAAAAATTATTTTTCGGAAAAAAGTCATTCCATGAGCTAAAAATCCTTCCCCAGGAAATTTTAGCTCATGGAATGACTTTAAAAAAAAAAAAAAAATTATTTTTCGGAAAAAAGTCATTCCATGAGCTAAAAATCCTTCCCCAGGAAATTTTAGCTCATGGAATGACTTTAAAAAAAAAAAAAAAATTATTTTTCGGAAAAAAGTCATTCCATGAGCTAAAAATCCTTCCCCAGGAAATTTTAGCTCATGGAATGACTTTAAAAAAAAAAAAAAAATTATTTTTCGGAAAAAAGTCATTCCATGAGCTAAAATTTCCTGGGGAAGGATTTTTAGCTCATGGAATGACTTTTTTCCGAAAAATAATTTTTTTTTTTTTTTTTAAGTCATTCCATGAGCTAAAATTTCCTGGGGAAGGATTTTTAGCTCATGGAATGACTTTTTTCCGAAAAATAATTTTTTTTTTTTTTTAAAGTCATTCCATGAGCTAAAATTTCCTGCGGAAGGATTTTTAGCTCATGGAATGACTTTTTTCCGAAAAATAATTTTTTTTTTTTTTTTAAGTCATTCCATGAGCTAAAATTTCCTGGGGAAGGATTTTTAGCTCATGGAATGACTTTTTTCCGAAAAATAATTTTTTTTTTTTTTTAAAGTCATTCCATGAGCTAAAATTTCCTGGGGAAGGATTTTTAGCTCATGGAATGACTTTTTTACGAAAAATAATTTTTTTTTTTTTTTAAAGTCATTCCATGAGCTAAAATTTCCTGCGGAAGGATTTTTAGCTCATGGAATGACTTTTTTCCGAAAAATAATTTTTTTTTTTTTTAAAGTCATTCCATGAGCTAAAATTTCTTGGGGAAGAATTTTTAGCTCATGGAATGACTTTTTTCCGAAAAATATTTTTTTTTTTTTTTTTAAGTCATTCCATGAGCTAAAATTTCCTGGGGAACGATTTTTAGCTCATGGAATGACTTTTTTCCGAAAAATAATTTTTTTTTTTTTTTTAAAGTCATTCCATGAGCTAAAATTTCCTGGGGAAGGATTTTTAGCTCATGGAATGACTTTTTTCCGAAAAATATATATATTTTTTTTTTTTAAGTCATTCCATGAGCTAAAATTTCCTGGGGAAGGATTTTTAGCTCATGGAATGACTTTTTTCCGAAAAATAATTTTTTTTTTTTTTTTAAAGTCATTCCATGAGCTAAAATTTCCTGGGGAAGGATTTTTAGCTCATGGAATGACTTTTTTCCGAAAAATAATTTTTTTTTTTTTTTTAAAGTCATTCCATGAGCTAAAATTTCCTGCGGAAGGATTTTTAGCTCATGGAATGACTTTTTTCCGAAAAATAATTTTTTTTTTTTTTTTAAAGTCATTCCATGAGCTAAAATTTCCTGGGGAAGGATTTTTAGCTCATGGAATGACTTTTTTCCGAAAAATAATTTTTTTTTTTTTTTTAATGTCATTCCATGAGCTAAAATTTCCTGGGGAAGGATTTTTAGCTCATGGAATGACTTTTTTCCGAAAAATAATTTTTTTTTTTTTTAAAGTCATTCCATGAGTTAAAATTTCCTGCGGAAGGATTTTTAGCTCATGGAATGACTTTTTTCCGAAAAATAATTTTTTTTTTTTTTTTTAAAGTCATTCCATGAGCTAAAATTTCCTGGGGAAGGATTTTTAGCTCATGGAATGACTTTTTTCCGAAAAATAATTTTTTTATTTTTTTTAAAGTCATTCCATGAGCTAAAATTTCCTGGGGAAGGATTTTTAGCTCATGGAATGACTTTTTTCCGAAAAATAATTTTTTTTTTTTTTTAAAGTCATTCCATGAGCTAAAATTTCCTGCGGAAGGATTTTTAGCTCATGGAATGACTTTTTTCCGAATAATAATTTTTTTTTTTTTTTTTTAAGTCATTCCATGAGCTAAAATTTCCTGGGGAAGGATTTTTAGCTCATGGAATGACTTTTTTCCGAAAAATAATTTATTTATTTTTTTTAAAGTCATTCCATGAGCTAAAATTTCCTGGGGAAGGATTTTTAGCTCATGGAATGACTTTTGTCCGAAAAATAATTTTTATTTTTTTTTAAAGTCATTCCATGAGCTAAAATTTCCTGGGGAAGGATTTTTAGCTCATGGAATGACTTTTTTCCGAAAAATAATTTTTTTTTTTTTTTTTTAAGTCATTCCATGAGCTAAAATTTCCTGGGGAAGGATTTTTAGCTCATGGAATGACTTTTTTCCGAAAAATAATTTTTTTTTTTTTTTTAAAGTCATTCCATGAGCTAAAATTTCCTGCGGAAGGATTTTTAGCTCATGGAATGACTTTTTTCCGAAAAATAATTTTTTTTTTTTTTTAAAGTCATTCCATGAGCTAAAATTTCCTGGGGAAGGATTTTTAGCTCATGGAATGACTTTTTTCCGAAAAATAATTTTTTTTTTTTTTTTAAAGTCATTCTATGAGCTAAAATTTCCTGGGGAAGGATTTTTAGCTCATGGAATGACTTTTTTCCGAAAAATAATTTTTTTTTTTTTTTTTTAAGTCATTCCATGAGCTAAAATTTCCTGCGGAAGGATTTTTAGCTCATGGAATGACTTTTTTCCGAAAAATAATTTTTTTTTTTTTTAAAGTCATTCCATGAGCTAAAATTTCCTGGGGAAGAATTTTTAGCTCATGGAATGACTTTTTTCCGAAAAATTATTATTTTTTTTTTTTTTAAAGTCATTCCATGAGCTAAAATTTCCTGGGGAAGGATTTTTAGCTCATGGAATGACTTTTTTCCGAAAAATAATTTTTTTTTTTTTTTTAAAAGTCATTCCATGAGCTAAAATTTCCTGGGGAAGGATTTTTAGCTCATGGAATGACTTTTTTTTAAATTTCCTGGGGAAGGATTTTTAGCTCATGGAATGACTTTTTTCCGAAAAATAATTTTTTTTTTTTTTTTTAAGTCATTCCATGAGCTAAAATTTCCTGGGGAAGGATTTTTAGCTTATGGAATGACTTTTTTCCGAAAAATAATTTTTTTTTTTTTTTTTTAAGTCATTCCATGAGCTAAAATTTCCTGGGGAAGGATTTTTAGCTCATGGAATGACTGTTTAAAAAAAATATATTTTTCCGAAAAAATAGTCATTCCATAAGCTAAAAATTCAGCACCTGGGAAATTTAGCTCATGGAATGAGTTTTTTCAAAGAAATTGTCATTGTATGTGCTAAAAATTCAACACTTCGGAAATTTACCTCATGCAATGAGTTTTTTTTCTGGGTTTGAAAAAAAAAACGCGAAGAGAGCCCCTTTTTTCAACCAAATTGTCATTGCATGAGTTCAAAATTCAGCACTTGGGAAGTTTAGCTCATCTAGAACTGTCAAGTCCAGGCATTAATGAATAGCAGTGTACCTCCCGCCTCTGTGCGCGCGCGTAAAAATGTGTTTAATCTATAACCCAAACCCCGCAAGTGTGATTAAAAAAGTGCCGCAGGCGGTGTGTAAAACGAGGATAAGAGTGTCGTTACCAAAAAAAGCGGTGCGGAGGGGGCGGGGACGTACAAAGCGCCAGCGGTCCTTCTAACGCTAACCGAAAGTGACGACGTTACGGTATACGAAAGACATAATAACGCGAGGCGCTAAAGCCGCGGCGATAGAAACGTCTGGCGGCTCGCGGCGCAGGAGAGGCGCGGGCAGGGCTCACTAAGTCCTCGGCAAACGGTTTCGCGCAATTACCACAAAGCCACTCGCTAATTTCAGCGGCTGATAATCCATTATACGCCAAAGGGGGCGCCGGAACACCGGGCCGCCGCGTCCCGCGCGCGCTGTCGCCGGTCCTCCTGGCTGCCCTGGGCTGCGCCACTAATCCCCGCGTCCCGGGGCTGCTCGTGACGCGTCACGGACTAACTACTGTCCCTCGGACACCAGGAACTAGCTACGGTTTATAAGCCCTCGGTATATAACCCGGAGAAAGAGACTGTCGAGCGGGGGTTACCGAGTCGTCGGACACGCGACGACGTCCGATCGTCCCGGGCTTTCTCCACTTGCATCTAGGGATGGGCGATGTTGAGAAGAAAAAAATCGATTACTAAATAAATCGATAATGAATAATCGATGTTTCTCAAAAAACATCGGGACATCGATTATTTTACATCGTTAAAGTAGAGAACGATGAAAAATAAATAAAAAAATCAGCGAAATTATTTTCCCTCTATATTATAAAAAGATATCGCCATGGTAACGGTTACCATGGCAACCATGGTTAGGTAGGGTTAAGATAGGTAGGGTTAAGTTAGGTAGGGTTAAGTTAGGTAGGGTTAAGTTAGGTAGGGTTACGTTATGTAGGGTTAAGTTAGGTAGTGTTAAGTTAGGTAGTGTTAAGTTAGGTAGGGTTAAGTTAGGTAGGGTTAAGTTAGGTATGGTTAAGTTAGGTAGGGTTATGTTAGGTAGGCTTAAGTTAGGTAGGGTAGGGTTAAGGTAGGTAGGTTAGGTTAGGTCAGGTTAAGTTAGGTCGGGTTAACTTAATCAGGGTTAGGTTAGGTAGGTTTAAGGCGTCTAGAGGGGGGGGGAGCGCGCTGGGGGCGCAGCCCCCTAGTTTTCAAATAAATAAAGTCTATCAAGGTCTCAAGACGCATTCAAAACACAGTGATGCTTGAATCACCATAGAATAATCACGATTCGTGAAATCACGTTTCATAAATAAACATCGAACATCGATTAATCGGTTTTGTAAAACCGGAAAAAAGCATCGATTTCTCAAAACAAAACAAAAATCATCGGTGCTCTCTTAATCGACAAACGTCATCCCCCACTTTTGCACCTGAAAACAGCAGAGCTCCAGCTGTGCTCGGCGGCCGGATTAGATCCGGCATTGATCTCGGTGATAATTTGAAATTTGCCGCGCGCTCGCGGCCAGCGCGACTCGGGTCGAGCGGATCGCGAGACGTCATGGAATATTCAACGGAATACTGATGAGCCGGCCGAGCGTGTGTATATGTGTTTATTATAAATTCTCTGTGGATATATTGTGCACGTGTGTCAACCGTACGGCCACGTCAGGGAAACACGCTGTCTCGCGTCGTGTATTTCGCGTAATCGTAGGTAACGCGAGGCTACACTGTGTGTCTGATTCCGTGTAATGGTGGACGGTCCGGCGGCCGTGTGTTAGTGCCCGGGCGGCTCTCCTGTGCGCGCCGCCGGGTCCCCCGTGTATTATACGAATAATATCCCGGACTAATTAGTGGCTTAACCGACGGGGACGAAGGTAAAGCTTGCTCAACATTTCGCGAGAGATCACCTCGTGTCAACCGGAGCGACGGGCACGGAGAGAGACGGAGGAATTGTGTTTTTTGTTTTGTTTTTGTTTTTTGTTAACTAGTTTCTGTAATTAACCTCGAGTTTTTTTTTTTTTTTCATGCAGGAATAAGTGCGGTGGTTTTGATGCTTTGGAAAGCAACATTATGGTGATTATAGTATTATTTTGTATTATTAAGAATATTATATAGATTATTATATATATTAATTATGATATGTTATTATATATTAATTATTATACAGTATTATATGTATTATATTATATTATATTATTATATTATATTATATTGTATTATTAAGAACAATTACATTTTGTAGGTGTAGATTTAGGATGTGCGTTTTTATTGATTCCCTGGAGGATTTTTCAGGTTTTTTCCAAGGTTGTCTCCTTGTTACATCTTACTCCTTGTATACGAGTCGTATCCCATTCCCTCCGTTTCTTATCTCCACTCAGTCTTCCCTTCCACCTTCCTCCCTACATTAATGGATTTTCGAGCTTTTTTCCGAGGTTGTCTCCTTGTTACATCTTCACCCATATTATACCCTTCTATATATCTACTTAGTATTTTCACTTTGTCCCTCCTGTCTTACATTAGTGGATTTTCGAGCTTTTTCCCCAGGTTGTCTCCTTGTTACATATTCCTCCATATTATACCCTTCCATATCTCTACTCAGTCTTTTCTGTTCCCTTCTCTTCCCGTCTTCAAGTTTTTTCTCTTCCCTTATTTTTGCCCATGCGGACCTAACCTCACTTTCCCGCACGTTTCTGTTTCCTTTTCTCCACCGCCTACGTACTTCCCATTTCCTCGTTTTTCCGCTCCCACCTCGTCATTTCCCGTACCGCACCTTTCTCCTCACTCTTTTCTTCCTTTCCGCCAATTTATCTCCCTCCCGGCGTTCTCCAATCGGCACCACTATTTCCGACATCTTCTCCTCTTCCGTCATCTTCCTCCCTCTTGTTTTTCAGGTGTAACGGTCTATAATTATTTAGCCAGAAAATGATTACGAATTCTTTTTCAATTGTACGTCGACGGAAAATAATTGGAGGTGTAGCAGTTTATAATTATTCAGCTGGAAAATGATGGAAAAAATTCTTTTATCATTTCAGCCTGTAATTATTTAGCTGGAAAATGAGTACAAATTCTTTTTCATTTGCACGGTGACAGGAACATCGGAAGCACTTTTGCCGATGCATTCTTGCCGCCTGATGTAATTAAATGAAGATAGACGCGGAGATTGATGTAGGAAAGAGTAAAAGAGAGTGAAGGATCAGATAAACTAAGAGGGTTTCAAAGCCTGACTAGAGCTCGCTCTTTTATCTTGGATGCCGACTTAATTTATATACCTCATTCAATTTTTCCTGGCGTCGTACTCTCGCCAATGTGCGGCCACACAGGCAGAGACGAATCTCCGAGTGAGACACAAGAAAAATGAGAGGCGGGAGGAACCGAGTGCAGGCAGAATTTAATTATATTAATACGAACTGCACTGAGACACGATGTTAATTGGATGCGAGGTGGTGTCAGGGATTTTTGAACAACCTGTTGTTTCTCCTAGCT
Source organism: Pimpla rufipes (assembly GCA_963932165.1). NCBI lineage: Eukaryota > Metazoa > Arthropoda > Insecta > Hymenoptera > Ichneumonidae > Pimpla > Pimpla rufipes. Next base: position 13,010,439 of record OZ010641.1, on the reverse strand, counting down.
TAATTATTTCGCACACCACCCAATTAACTCAGCCTATTGTAACTTTGTGTTTTGTGTTAAGGATAAAATAATTGATATCCTCTTTATCCGATGTGTATTCAAATATTTCGCTTCGCTGCCACGAAAGCTGACAAAAAAAGTGAACACATGAAGTATTTATTTTTTTATTTCATCACTTGAAGGTTTCCTTTAATGTGTAACATTTATTTGAATCCCAACCCAAGGGGCATTTAAATATATTTAATAAAATCCACTACAATTGTGTGCAACACGTCAGAATATAACTTTGATGTATTTTAACGACGAATACTTTTAGCATGAAATTTTTTCACATGTTGATTTTATCACCCGGCGCTGCCAAAAAAAAGTGTATCGTTCATATCGACGCAATAAGATAATGAAGCTGCTATATTACATAAGTGCTTTTAATTTTCAACTAACTGCCGAGCGAACTACATAGAACTTAGGTGATATACGGACAGGGGCGATAACTAAATACACAATGCATGCGCGAGTTTAACGTACAAGTAGCGTTACATCAACGACGCGGAGCATCAGGTTTGCAGTGAGAGCTAATATTGATGTAACCACACCCGCTCCAACACTGCAACTTCGCCCGTCAAGAATGTATTTTGCAAAACACAGTGTTATTATGCTGTAATGCTTGCGCACACTGGCAACGAACGTGCATCAACATACACACTGTTTACATTCGGCAAAGTCTGACGGTCCGTCGACATAACCAGTGGGTTCCGGTCCAACCTCCCTCAGTGCTATATAATTGCACATTAAAATAACACGTGGCATCCCCGTAAAAAAATTATCAGGTATATCGTAGACATAATTAATCAATTTCGGTTCGAGATTTATTTCCCACGAAAAAAAAAAATTGGGTGTATCTAAATTGTCAAATAAATTTCGAAATAAATTGTCAAAGAAAAAAGCTTCGAATAATCATTATTTCAGTGTACTACATGTAATTATCGCATAAACATTATAATTATCTTCTATTTTTTCAGGCTTCCAGACGTTCCTCAATGCTTATCCCTCTTCAAAAAGTCAGTGGGTAAAATAACTCGCAATTTCGATATAAATTGATATAAATATAACGCGTATGATCTAATTTCAATTAAAAAAAAATTGTGCGGAGACTTACTAAATACGTTAAATATTAAAATATACATTTTAATAACGTTTTTGAAAAATTACATTTAGAATAATAAAAAAAAATAATCGTTTCGACCGTCAAGTTGGCGACTGGACTTTGTTGCTGCGGCATACCGGCAGGTATATTAAGAATGAAAAAAAAAAAAAAAAAAACCCTCCGGCGTCGCGATTTTTAGTCTGCTGGTTGAGAGGCGATGGGACAGGAGGGTGACGCTGAGCGATAAGATTCACACGCGGCGCGGAGTCCGGCTCTTCAGACACTTCTTGAAAAGCTCCGCGTCCGCGGCGGTGTCGCCCGGCTAAGCCCCTCACCTCTTTGCCTTCTCTCATCGCCACGTTCGTCGTCACCATCGCCCTCGACTTTTTCCTTTTAAATTCTTTTTTTATTTGCCTTCGCCGGGTCTACTCGCGCCCTCTCATTACCAGGGGTTGCGCGCATCGATCTCCCCCCCACGACTTTAGACCGACGCCTAACCCTCCTCGACACCCACGTGGTCTGCGGCGCCACCCTGCAACCCTGCCGAGTGATGACGCCACAGTAAAGAAAAAAACCTCCACCTTTCGACTAGACTAGATTTGCGGCTGAGACCTCAAAGTCAATAGTCCTCTTTGGACGACATACGGAAAAGAGTTTCAAGCAACGCGACATTTCACGGAGTCCAACATTATTAATACAACAACAAAAATTGTCATTGCAACTGCAAACGAAGAGTTTATTAAATGTTGCATAAACAGATACTCATAACTATGAAATTGTAGAAATTTAAATTATAGAATATATATTCGTGTTAAATTATTTAAATCATTGTTAAATTATTAGTTAATAATTTAGTAAAATTATAGAAATTTAACTAAAAGTTAAATTGCTGTGAAAAAAAAAACAAGTACCTCACATTTAAAAAAAGGTAACGTTCACTGATACCCAAAAAAAAAAAACACGATCCGAATGACCCCGAACGAGTTTCTCAAAAAGTGCAATAAAAAGGTCCGGTCGAGTCATTGAGAACCGAAAGAAAAATAGACCAGAGGGTTCGAAGCTTCTGGGCTTAGAACCAAAAAAAACAAAAAAGGAAGAAAAAAATATCCCGGAGTGGAGGGTATCGGTTACTCTCGGAGAATAAAAGTGCGAATGTATCGGATCTGTTCAACGCGATGCTGCGGCCGTCGCTGGTGGTGCTGGTGGCACCATAGAGTAGTTCATCCGGACTGCTCTTCACATATCATTCCATCCATCGGCGGGGCGCGGGGTAACACGGTTACCGAAACCACGGGCCGGCACCATCGGAACCACCACCATGGCGCCCCGTACAGCCGGCGTTGGTACCACCAAGTTCCACGAGCGGCGTGGCCGGTGGATGCATCAGCGTCAGCTCCGGATGGCAGTAGTGCCACTCCAGAGAGTGGTGAGTAAGGGAGGTGCGGGCAAAATGGGACGCGCGGGCAAAATGGGACAGCTATTTTTTTCAGTTCCAGATATGTGTGCGGGCAAAATGGGACGGACCCCCAATTCGTGAAAATCGCGTCTATACGACACAATTCAACGCATGTGAGCGGAATATAAAATTTTTTTAACAATTTTGAATGTTTTAAGCAATCCGGGTTTTGAAAAGTCACTTTGAAATATTTTTTTTCCTTACCTTGTTTTTTGCGTAATAAGCATTAAGGAGTATCACCGAGTACAAGAAAACACGAATTTCCGATTTTGGGGGTCCGTCCCATTTTGCCCGCACTTTTTTTTTGCCGACGCTCAAAATTGATGGTTGGAATCGAATTTTTGGATGAAAAGCAATCGAAGTACACTTTTGTTTTCGTCATAAAACCATTTTTCGCTTATGCGTCCCATTTTGCCCGCACCTCCCTTACCGACCTGCCGGTTCCATCATCACTGCCGCCACCATCCAATCCGACACCGGGCATTGGCTATCAGGATCGCGTCGACGACTCTGTGGATGTGTGCGCAGGGGGTCCGCATTATAGCGGCGGAGCGAGGGAGACGACAGAAGCCCGGGTCTGATCAACTCGTTGAGTGCATCCGCAGGGCCAACGCTCTCGTATTCACTTTGATCCGCTGTGTGTACAGCGGCATCAGGCTGATGGCTGAAAATGAGACTTTTTCGTAATGCCACCCGGGTTGCCCTGGATCTCTCGACGCTCGGCGACGCCACACGCGGAGCGATCCTACGGCCGCAAAGCCCTTTTCGTGATCGAAACGCCCCGGACGAAATGCCTCGAAGCCTGCAGAAAGGATTTCGAGTAGCTGGAGAATGTGGAACACTTTCGTACCTTCATGTTTAGCTTATACTACCTGGAACCGTTTTTTTCGATTTTTTATTAATTCTTTGTACGAAACGCCCTGAACGAAATGCCTCGAAGCCTGCAGAAAGGATTTCGAGTAGCTGGAGAATGTGGAACACTTTCGTACCTTCATGGTTAGCTTATACAACCTGGAAGCGTTTTTTCGATTTTTTTATTAATGTCTTTGTACGAAAAACATAGGAGAAAAATCTTTTAAATAGCGCCATTTTCTTAATTTTGCGGTAATCGAAAAAAAACCTCCGGCATTCCATGAAGACATGTTTCTCGAGTATGTATGCAGAATTTCAGGCCGATCGCTTAATTACAGTGGTCCGGAGAGTGGTAGCCATTTATTTTGGATGATCGTTTTTGAGGACCTGGGACGCCGACAATTTTTAACTTAAAAAAAAAAAAGAAAATTCCATTGTATACTTTAAAACGTAAGTAACAAGTAGAAAAAAACCGCAGTCGTCTACATTTGTTCGTTTCCCCAAAAAAATAAAATAAAACGTGAGCACCTGAAAAATGCAGCTCCTAAGGTAGCCATTTATTTTGGATGATCGTGTTTGAGGACCTGGGACGCCGACAATTTTTAACTTAAAAAAAAAAAGAAAATTCCATTGTATACTTTAAAACGTAAGTAACAAGCAAAAAAAACCGCAGTCGTCTACATTTGTTCGTTTCCCAAAAAAATAAAAAATAAAACGTGAGCACCTGAAAAATGCAGCTCCTAAGGTCGAAGTCCTCCTTAAACGCGGAAATTTTCAATAATACCATAATGTGCATAAATCGAGTACCGACTACGATGCGAATCGCTGCACTTTCTTTGTATTTTTTTTATTTTTTTTATTTCCACTTCATCACAAGTTGGGCGTAAAAAGGCACCGAGGAAAAATTGGCGCTGAGGGAGGAAAGAGACTCGAGTTTGGTGGAAAAGTTGGAGAGTATTTCTTCGATCCTTATGGCTTAGCGAGTTTCACCCTCGCAGCCCTCGGCGAGGCTGCAAACAAAACGGAATTTGAACGAGCTGACACGTGTTGGAACGTTATAGTACAACGCGCTGTGTGCTACATCTTCCACGCCCTCCTGTAATAACACTCTCGGCTTCGCTATCTTTTTGCACTTCTGTCTCGCCCTCTTCACCCCCGCTGCAAGCTTTTTCCCCCGCAGCAGCCAGTGGCCGCTTTGCTACGTGGGTTGCGCGGAAAATACGTGGCTGTGCAGGCTGCGCAAGGCGGATCGCTCTGTATGGCTCCTAAACGGAGGCAGGAGTAACGAAACGATTTCTTACCCCTTCCGCAATCGTTTACCAATTTGGTCGCACCGGACCGGCCAATCCCGGCCTTATTACGTTCTCAGAATGATTTTGTTCGAAGGAGGTACACGCAAATCGCCTTTAAGTGGGTTGACCACTCCGCAATAAACATGGAATTATTTAAATTATTCCGCAGTAAAGATGGAATTATTTAAATTTTATGGAATTAACATTTTATTTTTAATTTCGTTGCAATGGAACGAAATTAAAAAACAACAAAATATTGACGAGTCCATATTATTCTACGGGCTGTAAAGTTATTATAACGACTAAGAGCATGAAAAAATAAAATGGATTACATCCCCTAATGGGGGTGAATTATTTAAATTTTTATGGTATTAACATTTTATTTTATTTTTGAATTCGTCATGTGATTTGGGAGATTTCTATTTTCTACCGGTGTTACAGTTAGCATAGTTGCATCTGCTTTAAAAAGTAGCACCTTTGACATTTCTTTTTCTTATTATAAAACGTTTCACAAATCCAAGACTGTGGAAGAGTGAAAAGTGGAAGAATGACAAGGAAGCAATTTTTAACGTCCTACTTTGCATCCTTTCTAAAATCGGTGCCGAAGAAGTGACAAATTCGATAAGCTTCACGGCGCCCCGTGCGAGCGCCGTAGGGAATAAGGCCGTAGGATCCCCTAAGGAATGTCACTTCGGTACATTTCCTTCTACTCGCTCTGCGCCCAAAGATCGCACTTTGAAGGGTGAATATTTATGTACTAGTAATTTAGTATCTGAGCCTTAAAAATCATTCCGAGTAACGTCGATATATTCATTACTATCGATCATTACTATTCATACAATCGAGGGGTACATTTTTTTAACAAAAAAAAAACGGAATTCTTTCCTTATTCGATTTTCTTTTTTCATCTGGAATACTTTGCTCTGATATAAATAATGATTTTAAATAAATCATATCGACTGAAACAAAACATCTACAAATATTTCAAATTTCCGACGCTGCACCTGAAGCTCTACAATAATAAAATAATAATAATAATAATCAAAATAAGACACAAAAAAATCATCACATTTCTGCTGCCGTTTTATGCAAATTTGATGCACAATGCGTTTCACGCCGTTCGACCGAGCTCGACGTTCGTCGGCGTAGAATTTCGTGACATGAGAATCTCCTCACTGTAGCTTTCGTAATTGATCGCTCGCACATTGAATAGAATATCAAATTTGCAAACGGGCGGTAATTGAATCGATGGCTCTTCGTCACAGCGGGCTATTCTAGTGCTCGGGGGGGGGGGGGGGGGGGGGGGGGGCAAGAGGGCTTTCAGTGCGGACACTGTGCACTCGTTAAAAAACAGTACGCGCTCGCCGTTCGAGCCAGACAGTAATTAAGGAACAATAAAATATTTACTGACTCGAAAAAACAAAACTATTTGTAGATTTTAATCGGCGCGACCGCTACGAACATTCGAAAAAAAAAAACATACCAACAACTTTGAATTGAAAACGTCACTTCGATATCAAAAACTATACTTTCAATTACCATAAAACATTTAAAACCAAACAGCACATTTTTCCCTCAAGGTAGGAAAAAATTTCGAATGATGATCAGCCACAGTGACTTTAATACAAAATCACAAATTTCGTTCCAGGAACAATAAAATATATACTGACTCAAAAAAACAAAACTATTTGTAGATTTTTATCGTCACGACCGCTACGAAAATTCGAAAAAAAAAACTTTGCATTAAAAACGTCACTTTCATATCAAAAACTCTACTTTCAATTACCATAAAACATTTAAAATCAAATAGCACATTTTTCGCTCAAGGTAGGAAAAAAATTTCGAACAAAAAATTCCGATGACGATCAACCACAGCGACTTTAATACAAAATCGCAAATTTCGCTCCAGCCTTCAATAATTTATATTTCATAGTATTACCCTCGCAATCAGTGGACAAAATCACTTCTCCGAGGTGATAAAATTCCCATTAAAAAAAAAAGCACGAGTGCAGGATACGTTATTCGCCATGTACCGGACATCAAGTCATTGCACTCCACGCGCTCGGGTTACGCGAGCAGTTTCGACTTTCCTCTGTGCCACTCGATATCTCGAACTCTTCTCCACTCGGCGATTGATCGACGCCGACGCCAACGCCGCTGCCGGGGGGGTGACGGCCACCCGTCACCCCTTTAAACCCGGCTGACCGAGGCGCCGCATCGACTCGATCGCGTCACTGACCCCCTCCCCCCTTACCACCCCTACTTTCGCGATTCCACTATTTTTCACTTCTCGTTGATTTACTCGCGGGTAAAACTTTCGGCCAAGTTATCCATGTGTGACCCATTCTCGTGTCTTATCACCCGTCCCCCTCCAGCTGCCCCCCAAAACTGATGACACCAGGGAAACGTTACTTCGCGACAAACTGTTATTTCTCAGTCTTTATCCTGCGTGCAGCGAGCAAAGTTTTTCACGGGCGATGAAAATAGAGTGCTGGAGCGACGGCGAATGGTCGATCGACGTGCGAGAAAAAGTGCGAGAAAAATCATGGGGGTGGAGGAGGATAGGAAAAAAAAGCTGTATTAGAAAAACGACGCCGCGCCCTGATCGAAAAATTACGGCGCCTGCTCATATTAATCTGAGTAGGGGGCGACTTGGATATGTTTATTTCACTCTTTCCCAACGTGGTCGACATACTTTTGTGGCGAGCCTTATCTTATCCCGCGCAAAAAAAAATAGAATTAAAATAGTATTTCTGTAGTATGAACCGTAGAAGTATCCAAAGTATGTCGTATTGAACTGAAAAATACTCATTTCATACAAACCTCATACATTTTTTTTACTCGGGGTCTATCCTAAGTTTTTGAAAATGTTCAGTTTTTGACCTCAGATTTCCATTACAAGTCGCAAATTGTACCCTAAAAACGTATTCCTGTGATTGAGGTTTCAATTTTTTTTTTTTAGTTTGAAATTAATATTTTTCAGTATATAACCTGTAAAAATCTTCGGGTATCTCTTCATCTGTATGGGAGACGGGGGTCATTTGCACCACCAGCTTTTCTGATATATAGCCACGGCCTCGACTCATATTTAACTCGGCGGTTAATACAATACATTGAAAATCGTAGCTTCGTCTCTCTCACGCTCATGATGCGTCCCGCCATTGGTGCGTTTGCCTTAACGCGTTCCAAATATCCGCGACCGAAGCATTTCGCATCCGACTACGTATTAACGGGCCGTAAGGACGCGAAGTCGAAAGTGGTTTACGAGCGAAGCCGAATCGTTCAGCGTAAGACGGAAGGAGGTGGCGGTGTCGTGGGGGTGGGAGTGGAGAACGCGCGATTCGCGTACATTTTCGTTGCGCGACAGGTAGCGGTGCGACTATCCGTAATTCAACGTCGCGGGGCGTCCGCGCGAGCGGTTGAATGCCGTATTACCTAACCAACTTCGCGAACGTCTCTGTTCCCGTGGATTTTCCCGACGCCAGCCCGGTCCGCGCGAGGTTTTATCGCGGGTACTTCGGCGGCGCGGTGGTTTAACGCCCTTCCGCGCCTCGCGCTTATAGAGTCAGTTTCGCTTTATCGTCGCCTGTTCCAGCGGGCTGCGCGCGTCCTGAAAACGAGGCCACTCTTTAGTACGCCGGATCTTCCGCCTCTCGTCGCTGGTGCGCCACGCGCGTCACTTTTCCATCCTACACCGCTGCCGACTTACTTCACATTCGCAGACACTCGTTTCGCATTTCTCGTTCGTTCAATTCTGTACCGTCGGGCTGTACGAGCGATTCAACGAACGCGAGGCGGCTACAATGGATCTTGCTACACCGAGAGAAAAAATTTCCTCGATCCCAAAGAAATGGGTGGATTGAATTTTTTTCATTGATTTCGATGAAATATTTCTTTGAATTTCAAAGACATGATCTCCTTGATTTAAAGAAACGATATGCCTGACGGCACCCGGCCTGTCAACGTTTGGCTCATTCGCGATAAGTCGTATTGGTGTTTCTCGCGCAAGCTGATCTGTTATGTTATAGTTAAGTCAAGTCAAATCAAGAAGATAACCATTGGTTAAACCATCCAAGTTATTGGTGAACATATCTAAGTACTATGGTACGTAACCAAAAACTTGGTGAACATAACCTATAATTTGGTTGATGACATCGTTCAAAGAAAATATAATATTAACTTAAGGATATTATTTCATTGACCTCAAAGAAATGTTTCATAGGTTGAGATTTCAAGGAAATTTCATTGAATCAAGGAAACTTTTTCTCTCGGTGTGGAAACAACGCGCATCGTGTCCTCTACAACGTCGCGGAGGCTAATGGCAACACTCGTAGTCTGACCAACATCGATTCTCACACTGCGAATAACGCATTGCGTACTTCGGGTTTCACGTCGGTCGGACTGGCTCGTGAAACGAGCTGAAACCACGACGGCTCGTTGTACGTCGTCTCGTCCGTGGAAATCATCGTACCGACGGAGTTACACGACCGTCCCGCTGTACTTACGTTCGGTCTGTGCTACCAGGCTCGATGGTAGTGCCAGTATACAGGGTGATCCAGAATTTAAGGAGATAGTCTCGGTACAGCCCGTCACATGTAAAAGTTACTGAAAAGATTGATTTTGTATAATAATAATTCCAAAACGTTGTTAACAAATTAGTGGAAAAATTAATTGTTCAACAATTTACCCGGCAACCCAACTTTTTTTCTGATGAAAATGATTCATTCATTTTTCTGAATACGTATGAATTTTTCAGAATTTTGGCTAATTTAAAAAAATTAAAAAATTAAAATTTTGCTTAAGAAAATAATTTTGAAAAAAGTGGAATGATTATTATACAAAATCAATATTTTCAAATCAATCTCTTAATTCGCCCTCAAGCGAATTAAGAGAAAATTGAGAGTAAGTTGACGGCGAATTTTTTGATTGGCTCTCATTAAAAAAACTGCTGGGAATAAAAATCGCAAAATTTTGCACACGCGTTCCTGAGACCATTTCGGACTTCCGGGGCCCGTTTGGCGCGGGAATTCTGGATAACCCTGTACACGAGCAACCAACGATCGACGCATGTTTCCGTGGCTCGCGTCGGAGCGGCTTCGCGCTCTTCGCTTTACAGCGCGCGATGAAAATGTTTGTTACAGGCACCGAGGCGCGCGCGAAACGCATGTACAACCCTCGTCAAAGCAAACAGCTCTGGGATGAGCTTAGATGCCGCAAAATAACATTGGATATCCCGCAATCCTCGCGCCTTCCGAAGCTCGCATTTGCTATTCGCGAGCGTCGCGCGGCAGCCACTCGAACGACGGCGTTGCCGCCCCGGCTGATGTGAGATTGCATTACGACGCCTCGGAATGCGTATGGTTATGATGAAAATTGTTCCCGCCGAGATGTGCGGCCCCCGGTATCCAAGAGAAATCGTGGTAGCCGTGCTGACTGTAAACTGACAACTATAATTTAATGGAATTATTTTCATGAAATCATTTTCGCGGAATAATTTTCGTGGAATTATTTTCATGGAATTATTTTGATGAAATTATTTTCATAGAATTATTTTCATGAAATTATTTTAATAATTATCGCATTTATTAAAATAAAAAAAATATATATATAAAAAATAAATTGTGCAATTGCGGTAAATTAGCATCGTCGAGAGATATTATCGTTTTCTGAAGAAAAGAAAAGTAATGCTGATAAATATGTATATTCTCGAAGGAAAAGTGGTAACCGAGTTTGTCGCTCAAAGGAGTACGGAAATTGCTGAGCAACCTGCGGCCTTTAATCAAGAAACGGCTTTTTGCAGTCGTCTCAACGACTAATTTTCCTTCAGCTCTCTTTGGCTTTGAACAATACCGGCTTGAGCTTAATGACTTTCTCTCGGGTCTCGCGTTAAGCCATCAAGCACGTATGAACTTTTCTTTCCCGGCTAATACGATGAAAACAAGTTTTACGTCACTGCAGCCTGAAAAGTGAGTTTTTTCAAAACGCCATTCTAATTCTTATCAGGGCGTGAATATATCACGCCTCTGATCAAAGCCTGACCAGCACCAATTCAAAAAAAAATTAAATTTGTATTTTTTATTTTTTTTTCAACGTAACCATTAAGGAGTATCACCGAGTAAAAAGTCAACATTTTAACTTGGCGAAATTGAAGCTAAACAACCGAAGAAGATACGAATAACGGTTCAATGTGATTTTAACGACTTTAGCTTTCGCAAAACCTTATTTAAATTACGCCTCTTCTTATAAGCAAAAGTGTATAATCTAAAAAAATCATTAGATTTTTTAATTTATCTTGGTTTAATCGGTATGGAGTATTCAATTAGTTGATCATCTTGTACGTAAGCTGATTGAGCAGAAAAAGGTTGAATATAATCATCAGTTTATTTATAATATAATCATTATAATCATTAGTTTATTTATAATATAATCATTATAATCACTACTTTATTTATAATATAATCATTATAATCATTAGTTTATTTATAATATAATCATTATAATCACTAGTTTATTTATAATATAATCATTAAAATCATTCGTTTATTTATAATATAATCATTATAATCATTAGTTTATTTATAATATAATCATTATAATCATCAGTTTATTTATAGTGTGATAATTATAATCATTAGTTTATTTATAGTATAATCATTATAATCATCAGTTTATTTATAATGTAATCATTATAATCATTAGTTTATTTATAATATAATCATTATAATCATTCGTTTGTTTATAATATAATCATTATAATCATTAGTTTATTTATAATATAATCATTATAATCATTAGTTTATTTATAATATAATCATTATAATCATTCGTTTATTTATAATGTAATCATTATAATCATTAGCTTATTTATAATATAATCATTCGTTTATTTATAATATAATCATTATAATCATTAGTTAAATTAAGGTGACCGGCATTGCCCGGTGACCGTGAATTCCCCCGTTCTCCCCCGCCACATGCGGTGCACTCGGCGCGCGCAAAGGGTGGAGCGGTGCGCGCGGCGCGCGCGCGGAAGGGATTTCGGTAAACTCGGAGGCGGAAAAGGGTGGGCCGCGCGGCGTTACTCGTCGGGGCGCCGCGCGGCGCGTTCGCCGCTGTTGCGCCGCAGCGAGACTCCATGAACCGTGCAATCAACAAACTGAGTTAGAGCGCGAGGCTCGTAATCACAATTAAGCCATCACGGCGTTAGACAGCTGGAATTACGGTAAACTGGGGCAGAGCCGAGGCCTCCTCTGCGCGCCTCGTAGCCGAGCTTACGTTCTCCACCTTCTCGCTTATACGTGCAACACGACACGCGGCACGGATGGAAATGCAGCGCGAACGCCGCCGAACAGACCAAACGAGAGTCGTTTCAACCCCTAACCCCTCATCCTCCCCCCGCTACCCCTCTCACTCCTGCTCCTTTCGCGCCGCCAAACTGTTTGTCTCGTCGAGCAACTTTGACGACGTCGCTGGTTTATCGCGATTGGAATGCCGTGTGTTGTATTGCGACGCGAACACCTGGCGTCCGATGGTCGCTCGAAAAATCCTGAGTAGAAAATCTGCAGCGTTATCGGACGACAATGTAATAAAAAAAATATTTTTTGAATATACTTTGAGTGTATTTTGAATGTGCCTTAGATGTAATTTTTCTCTAGCGTAGATACCGCATATATCGTAAAATATATTTTACGTATCGAATTTTTCGGACGAAATATATATTATTTATTTTTAATATATTTTATTATTTTTTATATATATAAAATGTATGTTATTATTTTACATATTATTATATATAGAATATATAGAATTTATTTTATTATTTTATATATTATTATATATATATAAAATATTTCTTATTTTTCCACGTGAGCTGTAAAAGTACAGTTTGACTAACCATTGAAAAGCGAATTTCTAGAATCCTATATGAAAGCTATGAATCGACTTTCCATGCGCAATTCTCATATCCCTCCGCTCATCCCCTCAATCTCAATCGGTATCAAAAACTGCAGTGATCTTTTTTTCGCTTTTTTATTTGCATTAACACCTTCAACAAGAATATATCATTCAACGCGAGTATCACGAGTGCGGAGGATGAATTTCTTCGTGAAGCTGTAAAATGGCAGTAAGCGTGAAAAAAGTTTATTACAGTTTCTATTACCGACTGCGGTACTTCGCAAGCCCTTAACGTTGCGAGAAAGGTAATTTAACACGCCTTCAGGGTTCGTTTTGTTTTGTTTTTTTTTCCCGAATCCTTGTACATCGGAATCGCAGCTCGCGGCCGTTGCCAACGTGACGCAAAGTTTTACAACATCGCCGGAAACTTGCGGAATAAACCCGCGCGGTTCTTCTTCCTCCTCGCCGGCTCGCCGTGTTACACGCTCGCTCGAAACTTTTCTGATGCGCACTTACGTTTATTTATGTCGGGCTGGTAAATCACGCGCCGCGGCGCGCGGAGCTATTAAAAGGGGGTCGGCCGAGAGAGAGAGAGAAAGAATCCGCGGATGAGCCTCGGGATCTTCTCCAAGTAGCCTCCAAACATTCGAAGCCCGGGGGAAACTACAGCCGACCGCGTGGGATCAGAGAAAAATGCGGGGACGACTTTTTGCGATAATCTCTCATGACGACTCCGAGCGCGGCCCGCGGATAATAAGACCGCGTGACGTTAGCACCAGTTCGCCGACACATTTGTTACAACCAGCCCGTTAAATCTGTCAGTTCGATTTTCCTGCATAATACTGACAATAAAAGTAATAATCATAATAATGGAATTATATAGATCGCTTCCTGGCTGAATATGATATGTAATACCGCTATCAAATTTGTGACAATCGTTTTGATGTGAAATTTAATCAGGTTTAGTCTGACATAAAATTTGTGACAATAAAAAAACGGTATAAAAACTAAAACTGTAAAACTTCCCTAAAAACCATCTTCTTCTTGATTTCAATCTTCAATTAAGGGACTTATGGTACCATTTATCATTTGGTTCAAACGAAGAAAAAAGACGTATTTACAGAAACTAAATATTGGCGAAGAAAATAATTGGTTACCTGTGTAACCAAATTGTGAACGTATGAATGGAGCTTATTTGATCATTTTGGTTGGTTATTGGGCTAACCAATTATTTTTTGGTTAGCTCAACTTGGTACCACGAAAAGCTTAATATTATGTTTTATACTAAATTAGTATTATATTTATTTATTTATTATTTTATTTATTATATTTAGCATGTAATACTAAATAACAAAGAATAAAAATAATTATAAAGGACTACAGATGACCGTTAGTGTTTCGTCAGAATTTTCGTTAGAATTTTTAACGAATTTTAACGAATTTTTACCGACCGCGTGGGATCAGAGAAAAATGCGGGGACGACTTTTTGCGATAATCTCTCATGACGACTCCGAGGGCGGCCCGCGGATAATAAGACCGCGTGACGTTAGCACCAGTTCGCCGACACATTTGTTACAACCAGCCCGTTAAATCTGTCAGTTCGATTTTCCTGCATAATACTGATAATAAAAGTAATAATCATAATAATGGAATTTTATAGATCGCTTCCTGGCTGAATGTGGTATGTAATACATAGTATAATGTATATATGGATATATATATATATATATATGTACTGCATTAAGCGTATATAAGACTCGTGGCGTACAGAACGAGAGGATTCCGCTCAACCCCCGCGGTGACGACGCGGAGTAATAATCGTAAAGTCGTTACATTTTATGATAATAGGAAATTCTATCGCTCACCTCTTCCATAAACAGAGCGGCGAATCCGTGGGATGTAGTAAACTTCGACGACTGTATCGTAATAACTTCTGGGGTGGAAACTCGAAGCTGGCAACTTTTTCGATCGATATTTTCGGGGGCTCTATCAGTGACCTAGTAAGTTCGTTGGGTTGCAGCGTTACCCGACGCTGACGAATTTTTGTGGTTATACTTTGAGTCGAAACGCTGACGCGTCTGTCGATTAAGAAAACTGCGGTTGCTGATTTATTAATCTACAGAAAAATTAGATGTTTTTACATGTCGGGGGAAATAATTTATGAGGCGAGGATTTTTTTTTTTTTTTTAATATAGTATATTATGCTACCTGTGCGTAAAATACGATTTTACGCACGTGTGGCATATCATGTTTTTTTGACATAGTATGCGAAATATAGCATTTTACGCACTGTGTGTAAAAATTCATTTTACGCACCGAAGGCAGTGCATAAAAATTAATTTTACACACCGAAGGCAGTGCGAAAAATCGTCTTTTACGCATACTACTCCAAAAATATGATTACGTGTTCTGACGTTTTTTTTTTTTTTTTCACCGAAAAAGCTTTCTGCGCGTGAGACAAATTTGTTGTTGTTGCGACTTTCACGACAGGGTTTTCAAAATACTGTGGATAAATCGAGAAGACTAGTTTAGTAAAAACGTCTGTATCAATTGATGCAGCAAACTCGAATTGGCTCGACTTCGAATTGGATATCAGAAAAAGCGACCGCGTTTTCTGATACAAACGCTGCTGCTTTTTCTGATACCGCAAGTCGAGCGCGATTCCTGACATCCAATTTAACGTCCACGCTCGGATATTGTTGCAATACTGCGTAAACATCTCGAGCGTTACTCGCAAGCGAGACGCGATTAATCCACGGTTAAACAAATAGTCAACTCGGCCGGGTGTGTCTCTCGTTGCATCGCGAACTCTCGGCAAGCTCATCAGGTCGTTCCCCCGGGGTAGAACAGCGGCGTCGTTGAGCATCCCGCGCAATAAGCCGCGCGAGCAGCGCCCAACCCTTACACGCGCCTAGCCCTATATTCGTATTTTACTACGCCGCGCACGACCCGCGTCATTCCGCAATTGGATCTCGTGCTTCCGCCTTATCTGGAGACTCGATACCACACTTTGCGCTTATCCCGCCGACAGATTCGCTTCGATAAAATAATATTTAGTCTAAACCAACGACACGAATAAAAATACGACGAAAATCATTTGCTGAAAATGACAGAAAATTGAAATTAAATATTTTGATGAGATTATTAAAAGAAAATATAATATTAACATAAAGATATTTTTTCTTTGACGTAAAAAAAAACTTAGTCTAAACCAACCACACGAATAAAAATACAGCGAAAATCATTTGCTGAAAATGACAGAAAATTGAAATTAAATATTTTGATGGGGTTATTAAAAGAAAATATAATATTAACAAAAGGATATTTTTTCTTTGACGTCAAACAAATTTTTCATCAAGGTTCAAGGGTTGAGATTTCAAGAAAAAAATCAATTGCATTGCGTTATCTGCTAAGCCAGCAAACAATATTGTTGTACTGGCCAAAATGTTTGTCTAGCAAAAAAATTATGTTAGTCGAGCAAAAAAAATTGTTAGCCTAGCGGATAACGCGATGTTGTCACTATTTTGACAAAAGATTTGCTGGCACAGCAAAACCGTTTTCTCCGTGCAGCGAAATTTATTTGGGGTTTCATGATTTATCCATGTTTTTCTCTTTCCGTGTATGATAATGATATGTGCGTTAAATATTCAGGAATCACGTCGTGAAATATTTTCGGTATTGATTCGATCAGCCAAATTGGGCCACTCCCTCCATCTAACACTTCGGCTGAAGGATTCGATTTCGCTCGTAAACCCCTTTCGACTTCGCGTCCTTGCGTCGCGTTAATATACTCGAATGTGAAAAGCGATATTTGGAATACGTGAACGCGGTTGTTGCGCGACTCGGCGTACATTTTTGACGGCTAAATTGCGCGCAAGACTTGCGGTTGGGGGTCACCAATATCGATATTCCGAAATGTTCTGAATATTTCATTACACCGACATATCCATCAAAATCGTATGTATATATAATGACACGCGCGTGAAATATTCAGGAATCAGAACGTGAAACATTATCGGTATCGATTCGATTAGTCAACAGCTACTCAGCCCTCCTTCGATAATTGATACCGAAACGCTTTTAGTGACGACCGAGGAACATAATTGTTATTTTTTTATTCCACAGCGTCAAAAGTACCAACCACTTCCAGGCTCCACGTTGAAAGCCCCAAATTCAGCGCGAAGTTGAGGTAATTTCCCGAGTTGAAATGTGGAACCTCCGGAAAGCCTTCGTGTAATGAAAATCGGTAATAGCTGCCGCACTTTCGATTCGGCTAAATACAAAATTGTGAAATAATGAAATGACTATTCGCATATCATAGTCGAGAGATTTTCAAACCTAATGACAACAAAATCTCCCGGCTACGATACGCGAATATTTATTTCATTATCTCACAATTGTTTATTTACCCAATTTGTTTATTAATCAAGCTTTTTTTCACTCGGTTGTTTTTTTTTATTTATTTTTGTTTTCATTTTCGTAAAAATTATTTTTCGTGCACCCAAAAAAAAGCCGCCAAAAATGTCAACCCACGATATCTTCGTTTTTACTTTCCGCCGTCTTCCCAGCAGGTATCGCAGAACAGATGATGGTTTCTGAAAACCAGGGTGTCCGAAACCCCTGAGCGCACTAATTGTAAACGAAAGAAAACCCCTGAGTTTTCCGAAGGCTCAGCGAGGCTTCCGCAGCGGCGTCTGTTGGGTGCTCGAGGTCGCTCAGTTGGCTCCTGCTGGGTACACAGGACGTACACCAACCGGTTGGTACCGGCGGAGACCAGAGACTAGGCCACCACGACGGGCGGTTGCTGCGCGTGCAGCCTGCAAAGCGGTTACCCGGTGCAGCGTTAAAATCACGCGGGTTTCCTCGCTGCGGCCAACCTCGTTAGCAAACAGCCGGTGGTGAATTATTATTTCACCGGTGCGCCGCGCAACCGGGAGAGTCTCTCTCTCTCTCTCTCTCTCTCTCTCTCTCTCTCTCTCTCTCTCTCTCTCTCTCTCTCTCTCTCTCTCTCTCTCTCTCTCTCTCTCTCTCACACTCTCTCTCTCTCCCTTCACCCCCGCCAGGACTGGCGAACGGAGACTACAGCGCCGCGCGCGACTCCATTGTGGACGAATTAATTCAACGTCGGAACCGCACTTAATTATTATGTTAACGCGCCGTTCGGGCCCTCCGCGAAAACTCCCGTTTCGCTCCCTACCTGCCCTCGTCAGGTGCGCCATTTGTTTATGCATATAACGCCGCCTCGCGCCACGTCTCCGCGTGTATACCTGGGTGCGCCTCTTCGGACGCGGAATCTCGGCCGTGCCACTCGATGCCGCGAAAGAACTTCACCGGGAAGGAGCTAGATGGTAGTTTGGGCTCGTTGATTTTCCGCACTTTCTGTACGTCCTTATTTTTTTCGGACTTGATGGTGCGACTTGTTTTTTTTTTTTTTTTTAAGGAAATTAATTGTTTCTCTAGTAATCAAGAGAACTGTCAAAGTGATCACAAAAATAACGCTGGTAGAAACAGCCTTGAATTTTGTTTTAATGGAAATTAATTGTTTCTCTAGTAATCAAGAGAACTGTCAAAGTGATCACAAAAAGAACTCTGGTAGAAATTGCCTTTTGCGCGGAAAAAACTTTCGCAAATTGTCGATGCGGTTTACACGTTTTTAAATATTTCGATTTGCCATTTCGCGGACCACCTGAGCTCGAGGTTCAAATTCTTCATCGAAACGCCCGGAAGTCGCCGAGTCGGAAAAATTGCGCCCCCCCGTGACGAAGAGTCGAGAGGACATTGACAAAGCCCTTGGCCGTGAGGGAGGTTTTCTCGCGCGGCGTGCGCGAGAATGTGATCGTCGACGGAGTGGACAGGGACGAGGTACAAGAAACTGGATAACGATAAAGAGACACAGCGAGAGGGAGAGACGAGTATATATAGAAAGCTGCGAGAGAGTCGCGAGGAGCGGTCGAGTAAGGAGTATTACCGAAAGCGAGGTGAAACAGCTGACGCAAGACGTACGTTATGTATAGCGCAAAAGCTCCCTTATGTGCCTCGAGATGTGTGCAGGACTCTCTCGGCGCCCCGGGAAAAGAAGAACCGTGGAGCGATCGCGCGACGTTTGCGCCCGGAGTTTTTCCACCTCGTCGTGAGGAACGAGGAGCATAGAGAGAGAAAAGAGGAAAAGGTGGAAAACACGCGCGCCATGTATATATACAGGGTGATCCAGAATCCCGGCACTAAACGAGTCCAGAAAGTCCGAAATGGTTCCAGAAATGCGTGTGCAAAATAAAAAATGTTTATTCCCAGTAGTTTTTTTTAATGAGAGCCAATTTGTTCTTAACTTGCTCTTCATTCGCTCTCAACTTGCTCTCAACTTGCTCTTAATTCGCCCTCAACTTACTCTCAACTTGAGTACGAATTAAGAGAAAGTTGAAAGTAAAATTAAGGCGAATTAAGAGAAGGCTGAGAGTACGTTGAGGAAACTTACTCTCAACTTGCTCTTGATTCATCCTCAACTTAGTCTCAACTTGAGTACGAATTAAGAAATTCGCCCTCTCGGCTAACAGAAAGTTGAGTATACGTTGAGGGCGAATTAAGGAAAAGTTGAGATAGGCTGTCGTAAATCGGCTCTCATTAAAAAATTACTGGGACGAAATATCTTAAATTTTGCACTCGCGTTCCTGGGACCATTTCGGACTTCCTGGACTAGTTTGGTGCGGGGATTCTGGATCACCCTGTATATATATATATATATAAGCGACGCACAGGTGTGTCTGCCGAGCGGAGACGAGAAAACTTGTTCTCCCCGTAGCTGCGAAAAATTTCGCCCCATTCAGTCTCGGGTCGTACGTTAGCTATACGAGCCACACACGGAGGCCCATCGATTGCGAGCAGGCGAAACTTCATATCACCCCCGTGCCACGGTGGCTCGGGAGCAAAGCCACGCGACGGTGGATAGACCATTTTTACGACATTTCTCATGCGGGCGCGCGCGAAACGAAAAATCTGAATCATCGCTCGCGGACAAGTCGCGCTTTCCGTCGCGAATACTTTACGAGTGCCTCGGTTGCAACGCGTTGTGCGGTTGGGCCGCACGCGCGAAAGACACTTGCATAAATAAATCATCCTATGTGTACCGATTTCAATGCATTTGTTACAGAAACAATCGAATTTTTTAATATCGAATTTAATCAAGTTTGATCTGATATAAAATTTGTGACAGTCGTTTTGATGTCACATTTAATCAGGTTTAGTCTGACATAAAAATAGTGACGATAAAAAAACTGTATAAAAACTAAAACTGTAAAACTGTAAAACTTGCCTAAAAACCATTTCAATCTTCAATTAAGGGACTTATGGTATCATTTATCATTTAGTTCAAACTAAGAAAAAAGACGTATTTACAGAAACTAAATATAGGCGAAGAAAATAATTGGTTACCTATGTAACCAAATTGTGAACGTATGAATGGAGCTTATGTAATAATCTTGGTTGGTTGGGCTAGCCAATTATTTTTTGGTTACCTCAACCTGGTACCACGAAAAGCTTAATAATACATGTAAAGATATTATTATCTTTATATGTATCATGTTTTATACTAAATCAGTATTATATTTATTTATTTATTATTTTATTTATTTATTTATTATTTTATTTATTTATTTATTTATTATTTTATTTATTATATTTAGCATGTAATACTAAATAACAAAGAATAAAAATAATTATAAAGGACTACAGATGACCGTTAGTGTTTCATCGGAATTTTCGTTAGAATTTTTATAGCGACGCTTTTCCGTGCCAAAGACACCGCGGCAGGCTTTCTGTCTCTGTATCTCGACACGCCAGTCCCCCTTTTGTCTATCCCCACTCGGCGTCGCCTCGTCTCAGTCGAGCACTTAAGATGCTTCTCAGTGCGAGCACCTATTCGCCTTGAGCAATTATTCCTCGCGCTTGCCTCTTTCTTTTCTCAGCGGGGAACGTCAGGTTCACCTGAAAGAACGAATTCAATGGAGGTAATTGCGGCGAGCTGAAGAAAGACCGAGAGATAAAGGAAGCCCACCGAGGCGACCAGTCGCGTCGTCGCAGCACAGGATTCAGCTCTCTCGTCGCTTTGCCCCCCTCCGGTGGCGGACCCACCTCGGCGACGACGGAAGATGCGCAACGCCGGAGTACAGAAGGACACTTCGCGCGACTTTCTTTGCGGACGTTTCGCTGCCCTCGAGACTAGACGGACGATCGAGGGGTGAAGTTTTTCAAAAACCGTCAGAGACGAGGCTGAGAAAACACTAATCTGAATGCCGAGAGGCCTGCGGACTTAGTGTCTCGATGTAATACAGTTGAATACGGCGAAAAATGTTGGTCTCTGAAAAAATGCCGGAGAAAAAGTGCAAACATGATTTTTGGAATCAACGTATTTACTCTTGTTTCAATAAATTGTATACCGTTAAAAATTGTTTGCGAATTTATAATTTGTAGAAAAAACATTTCTCACATACGGTTCACGAAATTTGCTATATTATTTGTGTCAAATTTTTAATACACGGTGTATTAAATTTTAATACACAGTATGTTAAATTTCATCGATTTAGTGGTCAATTTCGAAAAGCATTTTACTGAAAGAAAATGCTTTTGATTATCGCCAAGCAGTTTATCAGGTAGAAAATTATTGGCTATATTGTATAATTTAACGCTATAGATTTTCTGCTCGAGTAAATTACGCACTGCACTGTAGCAGTTCATACATGAAAGACGAATATTCGTGAAAAAAAATTACATCTACGAATTCTTCATATTTTTTTTTTTTAAATCGATAGGGATGGGACTTGAACTGCCGACCCTAGAATTACTCTACCTATGGAATCCTGCATTGTATCGCATTTGTTCTTTTACGCTTCTTATATCCAACACGTGCAAAGAGAGAAAGAGGGGCCAGAGGGAGAGGGAAAGATGGGGGGTGTTCAGGTGTACTTTTACGACGGATTTGGCGAACAAAGCTCGGGGGGTGGGCTGAGAAACTCTCGGACGTTGAAGAGGGCAGGAACGTCGGTTCCTTGCAGCAAGGGGGGGGGGCGACCCGTAGTCTCCATAAATTCCTTTCGACGAGAAATTCTTACACGAGTGCCTTCTGCCTCGCTATCGCAATTCTTCTACGGGCGAGAAAATTACTCGCCCTCCGTCGTTCCCCGTTCTGCATTAATCGCGCCGCGACCTCACACTCTCTTTTTTTTTCTATCCTGTCTCCCGTTATAAACGTTCTTCACCCAAAATTCTTGCGTTTCGTAATCTTACCCTGTTTTTTTCGATAAAGTCGATTATATCCCTGTTTGGAAATTCACTTTAACGAATATTAAAAAGAGCGCAGCGATCACCGGGGCGAAGCTATGGAAAATCGAAAACATTTTTTATGCTATGGAAATCTAATTAATAATAAATTGTATGCCATGGAAATCTAATTAATAATAAAGTTTATGCTATGGAAATCTAATTAATAATAAATTTTATGCTATGGAAATCTAATTAATAATACATTTTATGCTATGGAAATCTAATTAATAATAAATTTTATGCCATGGAAATCTAATTAATAATAATTTTTATGCTATGGAAATCTAATTAATAATAAATTTTATGCTATGGAAATCTAATTAATAATAAATTTTATGTTATGGAAATCTAATTAATAATACATTTTATGTTATGGAAATATAATTAATAATAAATTTTATGCTATGGAAATATAATTAATAATAAATTTTATGCTATGGAAATCTAAAAAACTTTTATTTTTTTTTTTTTTTTTGTTGAAAATTCACTTTAACGAATATTAAAAAGAGCGCAGCGATCACCGAGGCGGTGCTATGGAAAATCGAGAATTCCGCGAGATGATGTATTCGGTGAATGAAGCGGGAGAACGGAGCGCAAAAGTTCCGAGAAAGTGCAGGGAGACGTGAGGGCAAGCGTCGACATTTCGCGAGTTGCAACCGGAGGTGATTCGTTCATTGCGAGGAATGCATATATAGCGACCGGAAGGAATGGCGAACCCGTTGACGCGAGGCCGAAGCGTGTGGAGATTTTATCGAGGAAAGAAGGCTGCGCGAACCGTTGAATTATTTAGAAAGTGAGTCGAGGCGACGGAACCGCGCGCGCGCGCTTTTAAGGTTTCGCGTTGGGTTCTCGCGAAGTCGCGGCGGGTTGCGGTCTCCAAAGGGGTGACTTCTTTCCGCGATCCTCCGTTCTCGCCGCAATGGCCCGAGAACTCGGTGACGTTTCACGAATTTCTTATTCCACACTCACTTTTTTATGAAGCATTCCTTTTTTTTTCGTCAACCAAGCGAAAATTTTCGAACCTGGTATTGCGAGCCAATACGAATTTCACACACGGAGAAAACGATTTTGTTATGCCAGCAAATGTTTTGTTAAAATAGTGACAACATTGCGTTAGCTGCTAGGCTAACAATTTTTTTTTGCTCGACTAACACATTTTTTTGCCAGTGCAACAAAATTGGTTGCTAGGTCAGCAGATAACGCAATGTTGCCACTATTTTAACAAAAGATTTTCTGGCATAGCAAAAGCGTTTTCTCCGTGCAGGGCGAAACTTTTGCGAATCTTGTTCGTCAAATTTTACGGTTGATTTTTTAATAAGCGCAAAATTTCCCGTCCAAACACTATAATAAAACCGTGCTGGAAGTTGAAAAAAACCATAAATTTGTATCTCGGTACAAGTACTCCTTTTTTTTTCGTCAACTAAGCGAAAATTTTCGAACCTGGTGCTGCGAGCTAATATGAATTTCACAGAGCGAAAGTTTTACGAATCTTGTTTTATCAAATTTTACGGTTGATTTTTGGATAAGCGCAAAATTTCCCGTCCAAAGACTATAATAAAGCCGTGCTGGAAGTTGAAAAAACCATAAATTTGTATCTCGGTGGCGTTCGAAGAAACGTCGAAAAACGGTACCAAGTCGTCTTTACGAAAGAAGGTATATTTCGAAAGTCACTAGCACAGCCGTCACACGGAGCAAACTGTCTATGTTATGACAACAAAACTCGGTTTGTTGGCTGTTGGATTGTTGCCATGACAATACGTAATGTAATTATTACGTTCAGATTGTACGGCCAACCAACAAATATTTGTTACGGCAACTAAAAACTGTAGATTGCTGATTATCTCTTTACGTAACAAATAATTATCTGGCTTGATCTTTCTGATTGTTACGATAATGAATAAGTTATAGTACGACGTTATTCTGGCAAATGTTATTTGCCGCTCTAACAAATAAAGTGTAACAAATATTTTTTTGTTACCGTCACTGAAGCGTTTGTCGTCACTATATTGACATACAGAATTTGTTGCAGTGACTTGTGGTGAGTTGTCCTGACATAAGGTAAAGGTACCGGTTTCGGTCACTGTACCGGTTTCGGCCATTTTCACTATATTTTTATTTCAAATTATTGTTTTCTGTATTTTTATGTTGATACTTCGAAAGTATTCATATAAATTAACAAGTTTATCGATACAATTTTATTTCATTTTAATAATACAAATAATTCTGTGCTTTCGAACTCGGTGACCGAAACTAAGCCAAAGGTGGCCGAAACCGGTACCTTTACCTTAGACAGTTTTCTCCGTGCAATGTTTCGACGTTAACGCCGTACGTGGCTGGACAAATCCTGCAGCGGCCTTCGACCTCGCAAAGGAGCCATTACACGGTGCTCCAGTACGGGTTGCAGCATTGTTTCCAGTCCATAACTGTTGGAAACGAGGGTGGATGCTGGACGAAGCGGGACAGGCGCGTCGTTTCGATCTGGCTGGCATCGCCCTCGCCCCCCAAACAAAGTGCATTAAGCCACGAGGGAACAGGCCGGATACCGCGACATTATTTCAAGGGTAGTTGGAGCCCCGGGCCAGCGCCGAAAAGGGAGTCGCGGTGTACCGACGTTCTCCAGGCGCCGCTGATGCTGCACGCGGGGGTCCCGAGAGCCGAAAGACGTGCGCGGTACGCAGCGCACCCACGGAATTATGTATTGGACGTAAGAGTCGTGCCCGGAGCCACCCCCAGAGCCGGGGGGATGATCCGTGAAGAAATATTGGCCAGAGGGTTCCCCGCCCGTGTCGTAAGTTTTCATTGGCGCAACTATAATTGAAGTTCCGGACTGTGATAAATAAATCATAAAATTCTTGGCTTTACGTTGCGGATCGATTGCAGCGGAAAAGGGGAGGAGGGCGTCTTTTAATATATAACAATATTATTTAATATATAAAAATATTATTTAATATATAAAAATATTATTTAATATATAAAAGTATTAGGGAAAAGTGCGGCGTGGTTGAAAAGTTGAACTAATCAGCAATACGTTTCTTTTTTTTTTTACACCTAAACGAATTCTCAATTTTCTCACTCGGCGAGGATTCTCACTCAGCACGAGCAAAGAGACAAATCGTACAAAAGGGAAATAAAGGAAGGGAATAATCAAATATTAGGGAAAAGTGCGGCGTCGTAAAGCCCTGCGGACGGTTGAAGAGTTGAACTAATCAGAAATACGTGTAATCCGCCACCGCGCCGAAAGTTCTTCCGGGGGCGACGCGGTGTAACGCGGGATCGTCGTGGCGAGCGTCTCGGACACGCACGCACACGGCCGCACCGGGGAGCGTTAATTATAAGTTGGCTAATTGGCTCTAAGCGTTAAATCCTCGGTCCGCAGCCGTGGGAATGTCTCGGCGGACTAATACCCGTCCCAGAGGAGGGAGACGCGGGTGTACAGGACGAGAAAGATATATAGCGAATGGGCCATGGGACGGCCGGAGGAAGGGTTGAAATTAGTGCGAGCGGAGAAATGTCGATCGATCGAAATTCGCGGCCGTTAAACGCTGAGGAACGAAGCGCGAGGAGCGCCGAATACGTGACGCGGCCCGAATGAACCGCACGAGTCGTATCAATCGATTTTCACAGCCTGAAGCACCTCGTATTCGGTATTATCGGCCCACCGCTCTTGTGGTTGAGATGCACTTGGCCCGCGCGCGACGCGATGCGCTTTCAATTTTCGAGAAAGAGTTGAAGAGTCGCCGCGAAAAAGACGCGAGAGAACTTTTTTGTTGTTGTAAAATTGCACTGCGAAAAATTAATATGAGCTTAGGGCACGGGAAGCTTTTCTACATAAACTGGCATTTTTTATTTAATACACGAGTGTGTTAAATAAAATGTTGTATTTATTGATTTTTTTAATAAATAAAATTTATTGAATTTTTTTTTGTTAGTTGAATTAGTTTTTAGTGAATTCTACCTAAATTAAAGTAATTTTGACTCAATTTTACTGGGCTCGTCTATTAAATCTAATATGTATTAATATTACAATATTAATATTGTACAATAGAATAGAATACAATACAATATTGTATTATATACAATATTAATTAATTACTCATATTGTAATATGACTAATTAATTTTTTACACTGTCATAAATTGACATTTTTGACACTGTCTGATATGCATTTTTGAGGCTCAAGGAAAAATGGTAAATTTTCTATTTGTGGGATAGAGGCAAAATTTTGTGCATTTATTGACTTATTGGTAATTGAATTAACACCAGAATAAAGGAAACATATTCACCTAGAATATGGATTCGCGAAATGGAAACTGCTTAAAGCTGGTAGCGCTTTCATTGTCCTGGATGCGCAGAACAATAAGAAACAGACAACGGTAGACGTGGTGCCACGACCATGTTGTCAACACCTCGCGGAAAATTCCGCAAGTTCTGCGAGATAACGAAGCGCAACTTGAATAAATTTCACGACGTCGAGTGACGCATTAATTCGTGGCTTAACAAGGGAACCAGCTTTCAAACAAATTCCACCGTGTCTACGTCTCGCAGCCGGGGCCCTCCTCAAGAATTACGACGATTGTCTCCGAATTTACAAGAGACGATTTTCGAAATCATATCAGATTAATGATATTTTAAGAACCCAATACTATGTGTATGCTGCGTTAATAATGTATATTTGGTATTAGTACAATAATAATTATATTTAATAATGAATAATTTTGTTTAAATTTAATCATAATTATTACAGATATTAATTAATATTTTAAATTAAATTTAATAATAATTATTACAAATAATAATTATATCTGGTACTCAACTAAAAACCCAATATTAATAACAGATGGAGTTAATATTGATCTCCTTAATTCCCAACTTAACTTAGCTGCATCTGTCACAAAAAAAAAAAAAAAAAAAAAAAACTAATCACAATTTTATCGTTGTCCTCCTGCCCCAAGCTAAATGCACTAAATTAAGTACCCCACGTATTTTCCAAATCGTATTTTAAATAATACGATTTGTCTTTTTGGTCCTGCTCACTGAGAATCCTCGCGAGAAAATTGAGAATTCGTTTAGGGGTAAAAAAAAAAGAAACGAGTCCGTTTCGGGTTGCTGTAGAAAGTGGAGCGGAAGCTGACAGAAGTGAATTGAATTTTTGACGTAATGAATGTAACTGGAATTAATGTAATTACCTGTAATAAAGCTGTAATTGGCGCTTTCGTCTCTGGACGCTGGACCAGACTGGGTCACGCCGGAATAATTTCTGGTGGGTGTTTTTGGAAAGATATTTGAATGAATCAGTTGCGATCGACGACCTGTCGATTACATTGGTACGCGACTTCAGACATCCTGTGTTGGCTGGCTATTTGTGGCAGCGAGTATTACGAGAGTCAGCGAACTGTTTTAACTTGCCTCGCTCGGAGCAAACCAGGATATGTGGATACCTTTACGCGATAAGAAAAAAACGTTGGTTTTTTCATGATTTATTGTAAAAAGGAATGATTTCTTCAATTTTTAAGGCTTAGGGTATGTTTATTACTTCTTTTCGCTGTTACACGGTACTGTTTAATTTCATTTTAATCATTTTTATTCATTTAATAATAATAATCATTTCACTAATCATTTAATCTAATAATCCATTTTTTAAATTAACAACAATAAAAATATTTAATAATAACCCTAATTTTTCTTTAGAAAATTAGAGCTCCTTTAGTCTTCAAAGTTATGAAGAAACCTCTCTTAAAATAAAAATCATAAATATCAGCAATTTTTCACCCATGGATATTTCACTTCCTCTTAGTCATTAAAAAAACTGACTAATAAATTTCACTAATCATTTAATCTAAAAACTGACTAATAAATTTCACTAATCATTTAATCTAATAATAAATTTTTTAAATTAACAAAAATAAAAATATGTAATAATAACCCTAATTTTTCTTTAGAAAATTAGGGCTCCTTTAGTCTTCAAAGTTATGAAGAAACCTCTCTTAAAATAAAAATCATAAATATCAGCAATTTTTCACCCACGGATATATTTCACATCCTCTTAGTCATTAAAAAAACTGACTAATAAATACACAAAAAAAAATGTACTACGCATACGTCGTACGAATGGCATCTCCGAATTCAAGGACACATGTATAACGGGGATAACATTCCCGCGGGTAACGCGAGACGCGGCGGTAAAAGACGGGAGTAGCGGCTGAGGAAATCGATACGCATCGGGAGTGCATTCCTTTCCGGAATATCGATACGTGCGAGGCACTTGCAGAACGACTCGGCGAGGTTCGAGGAGAGAGCGAGAACAGGCGGAAAAAGAAACAAACACCAGATAGATGTTACTTATCGGGTTGCCCTTTTATCCCTAGCTCCGAGCGCAACTAAGTGTCCGTACTGCACGTTCGCTTTCCTGCTCCGCTTGCCCGTGCTCAACTTGTCCCTTGAAATCGACATCGCGCTGCTGAGACGCCTCGGAGGACATCAAGAATTCAAACTGTCTTCAGCTACTTGATCCTCAGCGGCGAATTTCGATGGTATCGCGATGCACTTCCGGCTTCCCTAAAAAAAATAAGCTGTTTTCTCTAAATATCAAAATATATTATTATAAAATAATAAATAAATAAAAATATATTATTATAAAATAATATATTCAATATTAACATTTCATATCAATTTATAATAATAATAATAATAATAATAATAATGACAATAATAATCCTATTAATAATATTAATAATATTAATCATATTAGTAATAATAATACACAGCACTGTAATTGGAAAAGATACGGAAAAAAAAGTTACAATGCAGAATTTCACTTCGAGGGCTGATTTATCATTCTTGATTTCCTCACAGAGAAAATAATAATTCAATAGAATATGAAGAAAATAATAAATCAATATAAATATAAAGAAAATAATAAATCAATACGATCCACGAATCGTGTTGAATTTCACGTATAAACTTGACTTTTATCAGTGCTTTCTTTTTTCACAGCAATTTTACAGTTCGATGAGTGGCGTCTTTAATCAGGCTACGATCGAGGATAAAACAATGATTCGAGCTGTGAATAGGATTGAAAAACGAGGCGCAGGTGTATAGCACGCGAGGGAAGTCGGCCAATGCGCCATTGGCGAGCATTGGTATGCGAATGGCGGTAGGCGGTTGCATAAAGGCGAGTAACACTCATCATTTCGCGTCGAAATGGCCAGATAGCTTGGGTAGGTCGATGAATGTAGCATTTGGCTCATTGGGCAAACCCAATCCATCTGGCTTGACCCAGAATCCTGAGCTCGCTTGGCCGCAACTCGATACGCAATGGGGTTACTGCACCTCTTAACTATGCCTATAGCACCAGGTCGTTGGTCGAATCGTCCACGTGCTACAGCCGATTAATTGCAGTTTCCGAGGTTTTGGATCGATTGATGCTACGGACAAAGCGCCGCGGCTCGTCCTTGTTGAGTAACGATCCTCCCAACCGGCCCCCCCCCCCCCCCCCCTCGTCGATTATTCGAGACGCAACAGACACTGAAGATTACGCATTCTTCGTGCGCCGCTTAGTTTATCATGTATTTCTCGAAATTGCATCGATTGTTGGGAAAAAAATATCGATGATATCGATGAAATATTTGATTCGATAGCTACAATATACATTTATTTTTCTTCTTTAAAGAAAAAAAATTGGGGTCGATTTTGACGATTTTCGGTCCGGAGCCGGATCTACGATTTCTGACAGAAAAAAACGTGGCCAAAAAATATTTTTTTCAAAATTGATTAAAAAGGGTTAATAACCAGTGTTTTCGGGGGTAGAATATGCGACTTGAGAATGATGGTATAGGTTAAAAGTCGATATTTTGAAAAGAAAAAAAATTAGGGTCGATTTTGACGATTTTCGGTCCGGAGCCAGATCTACGATTTCTGACAGAAAAAAAAAAATTTTCGTCGACAAAAAATTTTTTTTTTCAAAATCGATTAAAAAAGGTTAATAACCAGTGTTTTCGGGGGTAGAATATGCGACTTGAGAACAATGGTATAGGTTAAAAGTCGATATTTTGAAAAGAAAAAAAATTAGGGTCGATTTTGACGATTTTCGGTCCGGAGCCAGATCTACGATTTCTGACAAAAAATATTTTTTTCGTCGACAAAATTTTTTTTTTTTCAAAATCGATTAAAAAAGGTTAATAACCAGTGTTTTCGGGGGTAGAATATGCGACTTGAGAACAATGGTATAGGTTAAAAGTCGATATTTTGAAAAGAAAAAAAATTAGGGTCGATTTTGACGATTTTCGGTCCGGAGCCAGATCTACGATTTCTGACAGAAAAAATATTTTTTTCGTCGACAAAAAAATATTTTTTTCAAAATCGATTAAAAAAGGTTAATAACCAGTGTTTTCGGGGGTAGAATATGCGACTTGAGAACAATGGTATAGGTTAAAAGTCGATATTTTGAAAAGAAAAAAAATTAGGGTCGATTTTGACGATTTTCGGTCCGGAGTCGGATCTACGATTTCTGACAGAAAAAATATTTTTTTCGTCGACAAAAAAATATTTTTTTCAAAATCGATTAAAAAAGGTTAATAACCAGTGTTTTCGGGGGTAGAATATGCGACTTGAGAACAATGGTATAGGTTAAAAGTCGATATTTTGAAAAGAAAAAAAATTAGGGTCGATTTTGACGATTTTCGGTCCGGAGCCAGATCTACGATTTCTGACAGAAAAAATATTTTTTTCGTCGACAAAAAAATATTTTTTTCAAAATCGATTAAAAAAGGTTAATAACCAGTGTTTTCGGGGGTAGAATATGCGACTTGAGAACAATGGTATAGGTTAAAAGTCGATATTTTGAAAAGAAAAAAAATTAGGGTCGATTTTGACGATTTTCGGTCCGGAGCCAGATCTACGATTTCTGACAGAAAAAATATTTTTTTCGTCGACAAAAAAATATTTTTTTCAAAATCGATTAAAAAAGGTTCATAACCAGTGTTTTCGGGGGTAGAATATGCGACTTGAGAACAATGGTATAGGTTAAAAGTCGATATTTTGAAAAGAAAAAAAATTAGGGTCGATTTTGACGATTTTCGGTCCGGAGCCAGATCTACGATTTCTGACAGAAAAAATATTTTTTTCGTCGACAAAAAAATATTTTTTTCAAAATCGATTAAAAAAGGTTAATAACCAGTGTTTTCGGGGGTAGAATATGCGACTTGAGAACAATGGTATAGGTTAAAAGTCGATATTTTGAAAAGAAAAAAAATTAGGGTCGATTTTGACGATTTTCGGTCCGGAGTCGGATCTACGATTTCTGACAGAAAAAATATTTTTTTCGTCGACAAAAAAATATTTTTTTCAAAATCGATTAAAAAAGGTTAATAACCAGTGTTTTCGGGGGTAGAATATGCGACTTGAGAACAATGGTATAGGTTAAAAGTCGATATTTTGAAAAGAAAAAAAATTAGGGTCGATTTTGACGATTTTCGGTCCGGAGCCAGATCTACGATTTCTGACAGAAAAAATATTTTTTTCGTCGACAAAAAAATATTTTTTTCAAAATCGATTAAAAAAGGTTAATAACCAGTGTTTTCGGGGGTAGAATATGCGACTTGAGAACAATGGTATAGGTTAAAAGTCGATATTTTGAAAAGAAAAAAAATTAGGGTCGATTTTGACGATTTTCGGTCCGGAGCCAGATCTACAATTTCTGACAAAAAATCGTGGCCAAAAATTAGTATTAATATTCATGACTACATTAATATAGTATTATTTGAGCTAACGTATATTCGCAGATTTTTTTACCATCGTCTTAGAATTAAATCGCACCAAAGAAGAATTGCAATTTAAAGCGATAATTAGTCAGCATTGTTTGCGAGAAAATGAGGAAAAACGAGTGACGCTCGGGAGCGTTAGATTGCAGGAAAGTTTGGGCGATGAGACGGCGCGATTAAGCGATTCATGCCCGACAAAACTGCGGCAATGAGCCCGGCAGCTGGATCCGACGCGAGACTACGTCATTCGGGAAGACGGTATAAAGTATATACGACGTAATTCTGAGTCACCGAGAGAACCGGGTTAACCGCTGCAGATAAAAGACTTTCCCCGAGCTTCCACGTCCTTCATTAACCCGAAGATGTTTAACGGGCCGGACAATTATAGCTATAATCGAACCGTCGCAGCCGAGTCTGCTTAACACAATGGAATTAAGCTCGCGGGATAATCGATTCTCGTCTCGCTAGTCGCGCAGGTCGTATCATTCCGTCCACGTTTAACACTCGCCATATAACTACGTAGGGCGAAGATAATTCCACCGGTAGTTTGGGCCGAGGGTTCGACATTTTTTTTTCGCCTGTCACGAATATCGTTTCCTCGTATCATATAAAAAATAAAATTAAAAAATAAATTAAATTAATTAAGGTAATTCAAATTATTTGCGGTCTATAACTATGTGAGAGTCTTGTTACTAATAACAAAACGCTCACAGAGTTATATTATTAGTTAGTTATTATTATTATATAATTATTATAATTATAATTTTTTTAAATTATAATTATTATAATCATTATTATTTATTTTTTTAATTATTATTATTATTATTATTTTTTTTGTATGCATTTTGGCCGGTTATTCATTCGCCATTATATTACACTGTATTTTCAAGGGCTTGTCCCATTCACTGTCAAATAAATAAATAAATAAATAAATATATTTTCGTACGTATACATTTTTTTTTTCCATGGAGAAGCTTTCGAGTTTCGGTTGAAGCTTCCGAGGGTTAACTATCGGAGGCATTGTGCACCCTAACTTCTCATTATCGTGCGATATTGAAATTAGCGAATTAACGAGCCCCTTAGGGATTTCGGACTTCAATAATAACCAATTTGCGCGAAAGGGTTAATCTGCATTTAGGAGCCGGCGCAGCATCCCGTCGAGTAGCGGGTAGATATATCAAACGCATCTGAAATACCCGACGACGTGGCTCCCTCGGAGCCTTCATCGATTCATTCCGGATGACGTCACTCGCCGTCGAAAAGTTTGAACGGGAAGCTCCGCGCCGAGTCGGTAGCTCGACGATGCGAAGATGCTTCGGAGGATACTTCGAACGTTACAATTTCCACCGGCGGTACATCAAGGAAAAGCTCGGCACACGTGGCAGACGCGCGAACAACTTTGAACTTATAGTTTCGAGCCTTCGGGCTTCGTTGTAACTTCGTCCCTTCTGAACTGATACGCCGGATCCGGGCCCTGTCTAGCCCTTCGTTATGCATTCGCAGGGAAATAACAATGTCGCGGATTTCTGTCAACATTTCGTAGTGTACCAATTTTTTGGCACGTTGCAATAAAATAATTTCGACACCCGATGCAAATGAATTAAATTAAAATTAATTAAGAAATAAATTTTTTTTTTTAAATATTTATTAAAAGGGCTAGATAGATTTTTCTTCACCGATAAAAAAATGTGCAATATTTTTTATACTTTTAGGATCGAAGCGAAGGATTTTTTTGTCAATGGACCCACCGTTTGGGTTATCCGATTTCTTTGAAACCAGAAATATCGATTTTTCACTCTGCGTGTAGTCGAGAGTAAACCAATCACAGGATTGGCCTCCGCTAGGGGTCTCTCTGCAATCACATTTCCTATATTAATTCTAGGGATTTTTATATGGTTCTCAAGCCCACGTTGCAAAATAATTGATTAAAAGGGATGATAAAATCGGCATCAGCACCATGGATCTGTTTTTTTACAGTAAAAAAAAATTGCAAAGCGAACTGACGCATGACATGTCGTAAATAAAATATGTCTAAAATATTATTTTATGTATATATTAATAATAATATTAATTAAATGTAATTAATATTATATATATTATTATTAATATTATATACATTATTATTAATATTATATACATTATTATTAATATTATATATATTTTTATTTTAACAATTGTAATTAATAATGTGCTCAAAAAGCAAAAACGCATTTTTTGTTCGCTCGGTCGTAACAATACAATAAAATATGCAACGCTTCGGGTGTTTGTCGAGGACCCACCGTTTGTCGTGTGAGCCTTTTTTCCCCCATCTCTTTTTTCGCGACTGTCGCGAATGGGGACCGCACAGCGTCGAGGGGGCGGACGAGCTTTTTCACAAAAGATGAAAGTACGTGTTACGGGATTTCTTTTTATCTCGCGAAACCTTTACATCCGTTTCATTCCGAATGTGTCTCCAGGTTGTGTACGCAACTATCGCGACGTCTACCCGGTGGCTGCCAAATCTCCGTGGCAGTGTTTTGAATAATGGCTCGGAAAGTTTCGCCCCGCTCGATTTTACGTCCGACTTGGCGTTTTTTTTTTTCGTCGGACTCTCAGAGGCGCGAGAGCCCCGAGATTGAAGACTCGAGTTTCTCGTCCGACTCGTTGCACCCTCGCCTTTGAATGTCTGCGCGCTGCCCCCGCCGAAACTTTTCCCTTGAGCGATTCTCCACTTTCACCCCCGGATCTCTCTCGGGTTTTTTCGTCTTTCCCTCTTTTTTTTTTTGCTCCTTATTATAGTCAACCTTTCACCCTGTGGCGTTGAGTTGACGTAGGAAATTATGCTCGGAAGAATATTGTTATCAAACTGCAGTCGAATTACTTTTTTTTCTGATCGAAAAAGAAAAAAAAAATGGGTCGTCAGGAATTTTTTCAAGGGTGCAGGGAATTTTTTCTACGATTGCCTCTCAAAAGTATTGAATTTTTTTTATTTTAGGAGAGAGAGAGAAAATCGTGCGGAGGCCGAATTAATTTATTTCAGCTCTTCCCGGTCACCTTGGGTAAAATTTATCGTAAGTATAATATTAATTTATTATAAGTATAGTATAAGAAAATTTATCAAAAGTATAATATTTTCATACCGTCTGCGAAAATGTTGACAGTAAACCAGAATATGACGCAGCTGTAAAAAAATCTCGTATTTTTTGCAAAGTATATAAAAATAAATCCAAATCCGACTTACACTTTTGTTTGAAAAATTCGCTTCTGCGATGAAATAATCGCAGTTCAAAAAATCTAAAAAAAAAGACAAATCAGGAATTTAATATTTAGTCAAGTCGTTATAATTTCTCAAGGACTCTAAAAAAAACTATTATACATTACAAATTGCAACAAAATGTGATTTATTAATTCCTCTGAAATATTGAGCACTGATATAAAAATATGAATTTTTTTTTATTACCGTCATAAAGCTTTCTCCACGAGGAAGCAAAGTTATTGTATTTTGCAACACGGCAGTCGACGTGGCGCGTCGGGCCTGCGTCAATGCCGAAAATTTCTCTCACTGGTTCATTAGTGTATCCTCGAGTGTGTATAAGCCTCGAGGACTCGCCTCGTCGCCGAGTGTATGAGCTTCCAATTATAATTTCTAGCGCGCGACTATGGCAATTAGCATCGCGGCGGGCGTCTCACCGAAAGCAGGTCCAACCCGTATATTACACTGCAACAAACTGTGTATATTGACATGTGGTACACGGTGAAAAGCCGAGCCTGCCGAGGCATCAAACGAAAATTTCCCATCTTATCGCCCTTTTCCATAACTTCGAGATTAAAAGCTGCACGTCCACACACGACCGTCCATATGCGTTCGCAGTTCCCAGGAAAAAAAAGTGTGCGAAAAAATAACAAGATTGCCGTTTATCAAAAATCGTTCAGGTTTTAAAATTATTTGGAATCTTTTCTGTGAAATTTTTTTTTTAGGAAAATTAACACATACAGGAAGATTTTTTTTTTCAATCACCGCGTATACTAAATTAAAAAAATAATTTTAAAAAATGAAAAAAATATATGAATATATGAAGAAAAAAAAATAAGAGAAAAATATATGAAAATATGCAAAAAAATGTATTTGCATAAAAAATTTAATACAAAAAATGCATAATAAAATAATGCATCATAATGCATGTTAAAATTTAATGCATTTTAATTTTTTCGCGATGAGACCGTAATAAAACATTCCGAAAATGTGTACAAAATTGTGACATAAACAAATCCAATGAAGTAAATCTGCATTTACAAAAAAATATGCAAATGTCGCTTGACGAAAACGTTGGATAAAAAGTCATCTTTTTTGTCGTTGTAACGTACTTGAAAAAAATCGGTTTAGAGACCACAGGGCTCAATAATAATGGTAGCCAGGACAACGCTCTATCAAAATCGCTACCACTAGTCGAACCCGACTGTCGAATGAGAGCCTTAATAATCAAATATTATTACATTGCTTGCTGTAAAATTAATGGACCTAACCGCAATCCCTTTGACGTCCCAGCAATAACAACGACGGTACGAAATTAACGTGTCCCCCAGCCATTCCATTAACGTCCGTGTTACGCTCGGTGAGCGCAACATGCCATCTAATGAGCAAATAATTGATTACGTGTCGAGTAGCCGATCACGCCACTGTGTTTCAATTGTCCACGGGACAATGGCGCATATAAAATAAAATAATTGCCGACGTATTTGCGGCGAGGGTATTACGTATTGGATACATGGAATCTGAATGCATAGCCTGACCTGTTTGAGAGAGTCCAGAGCGGACAGAAGTCGTAA
Source organism: Pimpla rufipes (assembly GCA_963932165.1). NCBI lineage: Eukaryota > Metazoa > Arthropoda > Insecta > Hymenoptera > Ichneumonidae > Pimpla > Pimpla rufipes. Next base: position 12,973,926 of record OZ010641.1, on the reverse strand, counting down.
GTCTTCGTCCTATTATTTTATAAAATATTCATCATTTATTTGAATTAACAGTTATTATTTTGTAATAATTATATGTAGGTAATTAAAAGGTCGCACAATTTTTATAACTTTTTATAATTTTTTTTTATTATTATTTTTCACTTTTTTATTTTATTTATTTTTATGTTTTAAGCTTAGACGGTGTAATTTTGCTCACCAGCGCCGGATCCAGCCTAAATTTTGTTTAGTTGCGAAAAAATAAAATTAAAACATGATTTCTTCGTTTGAAAATATTTTTACCATCATCTGTATAAAACTATTAAAAACGTAAACAGTGGAACATTTTGTACAATTTTGTATATATTTTTGAATATAACGAAAAATATATTTTTCACGTTTTTTTTTCCATGGGACTTGGACGTCAGAAACCAAAATTCCCCGGCATTCGCTGCACAATAAATCGTGTCAAAGTGATGATTATCGGAAATTCGTAAAGCGACACTTTGACTTTCGAGAGACGCTCGAAGTCGCCCCGAGGCTCCGTAAGTTGGTTAAAAATGTTGCGCCACTTTTGTGAATACGGGGGGGAAATACGTGGACGGCTATTGCATCATCGACCAACGTCGCCGACGGGGTGGAGACGGAACGAGGGAGGTTTCCTCGTCGACGGCTCCCGGCCCGGCCACCTGAGTCGTCGACGACGCGCCGTTACGTTTTTCTTCAATTTTTTTACACTCTGTTCATGAAACCTCGTCCATTATCCTTACGTTCCGGCGACGCAGTGTAGGTAAGTATAATAGGGTTCTCGACGGTCAGAGTCCGCGGCGTTCTCGAAGGATAAGACAAAAAAAAAAGCTCGAAGGATCCATCACAAACTCCTTCGGACGTTAACCGAAGTCGCGAACGACGTTGTTTTTATTTTATTTTATGAGATGACATAAAAGGAAACGACGGAACGACGCGCAAAGAAGTTTAATCACGGTAATTGTCATTGAGAATTCGTCTCGCGTCAAAGTTGAGCTTTTTTAAATTAATTATTCCACAGAGTTGTGTTTTTTAAATTAATTATTCCACAGAGTTGTGTTTTTTAAAATAAATTATTTCACATAGTTGTGTTTTTTTAAATAAATTATTCCACATAGTTGTGGTTTTTTTAAATAAATAATTCCACATAGTTGTGTTTTTTAAAATAAATTATTCCTCATAGTTGTGTTTTTTAAAATAAATTATTCCACATAGTTGTGTTTTTTTTTAAATAAATTATTCCACATGGTTTTTTTTAAATAAATTATTCCACATAGTTGTGTTTTTTTTAAATAAATTATTCCACATGGTTGGGTTTTTTTAAATAAATTATTCCACATAGTTGGGTTTTTTTAAATTAATTATTTCACTTGCAAAACAAATCAGGTTTTCTTTAATATTCGGGTAACGATAATTAGAGACTTTGTTCATTAGGCTCTCCCAATTTGCAGCAGTTGCGTTTACGCTCGGTGTTTCTGCAGAACCGACGAGGCCAACTAAGTCGCGTGAGAAAATGAAGCATCATCAAGCGCGCACGTGGAAAAGCGGCGCGCGGATCGATGGAATTATCAACGTAACTTAGTTTAATGCTTGCTTATCAAAATCACTTATGCGCGAGTGAGTGTAACGCGCTAAACTCGGCGACGTCGACTTTAAGAAGAAAACTTGGCGTCGGCGGCAACCAACCCGTTAAATATTCATGCAGCCTGATGGATGTTAAGCGTGAGCGTGAATTACTCGGAGAAATAATTTTCGTTTGTCGCAGAGCTCGATAGAAAATAAGGCGAAACTCGCGACCCGAGGACCAAAAATATGTACGTTGCTCGTTGAACGTTATTTCAAGCGCTGCAGAACAGTCAAAAAATAGAAAGTTGACAAGATAAAAATTCCATTTTTGTCGAAAGTATTTTCTGCTCTATAAATTTATGCATTTTGGGTTCTTGCCCGAAAATGTAACAGCAAGTTTATACAAACCTTTTTTAACATTGACGTTCACAAGATGTAAGTAGAAAAATTGCAGTTTTGTCGAAACGATTTATTGCAATATAAATTAATGATGTTCACAAGATTTAAATAGAAAAATTCGAGTTTTGTCGAAACGATTTTTTGCAATGTAAATTCATGACGTTCACAAGATATAAATAGAAAAAAATCCAGTTCTGCCGAAACGATTTTTTGCAATGTAAATTCATGATGTTCACAAGATGTAAATAGAAAAAAATTCCCATTTTGTCAGAACAATTTTTTGCAATGTAATTTTATGACGTTCACAAGATATAAATAGAAAAAAATCCAGTTCTGCCGAAACGATTTTTTGCAATGTAAATTCATCATGTTCACAAGATGTAAATAGAAAAAATTCCAATTTTGTCAGAACAATTTTTTGCAATGTAATTTTATGACGTTCACAAAATATAAATAGAAAAAAATTCAATTTTGTCAGACCAATTTTTTGCGATGTAATTTTATGACGTTCACAAGATGTAAATAGAAAAAAATCCAATTTTGTCAGAACAATTTTTTTCCAATGTAAATTCATGCATTTTGAATTCATTGGTAAAAATGTAATATCAAGTTTTCGCCGGGTTTTTTGGGGCTGCGGGAGTAATTTCATGCGCAGCGACGATTACTCGTCGGAGACTCTTGTGTGTTAATCAGGAAGCTCACTGGCGACGTAGCCAATCGAGGGCACTGCTGCTGGCAGAATCTCGGCGACGAAGTGGCGTGTCAAGGGTCGTTAGCGAGATTACCTAATCTCTTGTAAGCGCTCCCAAAGGTGTACGTGAGACGTCTCCACCTGACGAACTATAAAGAGCAATAACGTTGCACGAAGTGGCGCGATGTCTCGAGCCCATTAATCCGCGTCTTGAGCGTCTTCGATAAAAAAGTCTATTATTAATTCCAGTCGATGAATAAATCTCACATTGAAAATATGAAGAAAATTTAAAAAAAAATTCTAGGCGTTGAATAAAATTCACATCGGAGCTTAAAAACCAAAGGCTGAAATTTTTACAAATTAATCTTAAATTCAATCTTAGAACAAAATTGAAAAAAAAATCTAAGATTCAATTTCAGCAGCGCCCGATATTTTTTCATTCGAGTATTCGCTTTACAAAAACTGACAAAACGAAGAAATCTCGAAATAAAAAATGGAGAACAATACTAACTAACAATTCGTCGGATTATCGTTTCCGGCTGGCCGTGAATCTTCATCGCAAAAACGTATGAAAAATAAATACACAATAAAGCGGGGAAAATCGATGAGAACGAAATTGAAGGTTTATCGGATTTCTCGCGACCACGCTTGGTCGCATTCCCGGCGATACTGTAATTTAAATTAGGAGTCGACGGTATAGATTGAGGCGTTACGAGCGAGTTGGCGGCGGTGAGAAATCTCCAGTTTCGTCCGGGTGGGATGCCCAAATGCGAATACATCGAGGGCCTCACGGTTAGGCGATCGGAGACGGCATCGAAGAGCCGCGAACTCGATTACCAATTTGCATGGCGAGCCACTATATATATATATGTTTGTCGGTACCGGACGAGATGCACCGAGTCCGCATCCCTCACAGTCGAAGCGGCGAGGCAGCTCCGAACTGCGAGCTTGGGCTTCCAGCGAATAGCGCAGCATCCATCGGACCGCGCAGCAGGATTAGACGCTTTTGTCGGGCTTCGAATGCGTTTCGAGGCTAAGCGCCAAATCGCTTTGCTTATGAATGAACGCAAATCCCTCGGCGCTCCGGACCCGCAGCCTCATCTTCGGATGTATTCATATACATATTCGCTGATACACACCGAGGTATCCATGTAAGATTGTACATCAGGCGCTTATCCGATTTACGGTAAAAAAAATTCGCAACCTGATTTTGAAGCACTCGGTGGCTTCTGCGCTTTTTTTACACACATTTTTTAATTCGGTGACAAAAAAGACACTTTTTCGAAAATGTTGTTAGAAGATACCGGCAATGAATTTTTAATTCAATGATTACAGTATTGTTGGATAACATTTTAGGAATATTTTCTGAAAATTTCAGCTGATAATATTAAAAACTGAGCCGTTGGCAATCGTTTTAAAGTGAATATTTATATACGGAGCGACTCAGAACCTCAGATGGTGAAAATTCCATATCTTCGTCAGTTTTGCTGCAATCGCTCTAAAAATTTGATACAACATTCTTAAAATGTTGTGCGTTCATAAAATAACATTTCAAAAAAATAGAAAAAAAGTTTCCAAATTTTTAGAGCTCCAATTACTCTAAAAATTCATAATTAAAATTCATAAAAAAATTCATAATAAAAATTCATTAAAAAATTCATAATTCAAATTCATAAAAAATTCATAATTAAAATTCATTAAAAAATTCATAATTAAAATTCATTAAAAATTCATAATTAAAATTCATAAAAAAAATTCATAATTAAAATTCATAAAATAACATTTCAAAAAAATGTAAAAAAAAAGTTTCAAAACCCCTTAACGAGAAGAACAACAAGAAAATCAATGTTCAATTAGCTTACTGTGGAGAGCGAAGAGGAAACGGAAACCCGCTGCGTTTTATCCTTTTTATTTAAATCTCTTGTTACAAGATAAGGCTAGCAGCAAGGCTTTGATCGTGCGCGCGTGCGTTTCTGTGTTCCGTGGCGAGTGTGTGTACGCGTGTGTGAGTGTGTACGTGTAATTTTTATTGTACCTCAGTAAATGTAATCTCGTCAATCGGTGTAAATAATATTACAAACATTCACAATGTAAGAAGACTACTACGATTTCTCGAGGTGGTGGCTATTTCAGCGAAACAATTAATACGGCTATATCCATACAATACAATAGACTATCCATTTTATCGTCGTTTTTATCTCATTTTAAAAATCTCTTTCTCTCCGTCTCGCTCTCACTTTCTCTCCCACTCTTTCGCTCTTTGACGCTTCTCATTGTTCAATATACTCAATGCCCATCGCAATTACACTCGCTCGTTTATTCACCGTCTCGCGCTCTGGCAGTCGTTATTATCTATATATTTATCATTTCATTTTTAAACTCTGTGTCACTTAACTTCGGGGTTTTTATTTATTTTTTTTATTTTTTAAATTCTTCTCTCGTTTTACGCCGATCCTCTTCCGTGTTCGTCTCGTCGCTTCGTTAACGTCGGGTGGCAACGCTTTGTCTTCGACAATGCATAAAAATACACTCGCTCGATCATTCACTCGTCTCGTTATTCTCAGTCTCTCCTCAGTCGCTCGGTCGTCGCATTCTCGCATCGGTCTCATTCGCAACCTAACTACAACGACAGAAATCGTACACTACTACAGTATTATAGCTTTTGCTTTCACAATTATCGAGCTTGAAACGACAGTTATGACAATATGTACAGATTTATTTCGTACCGACGCTAGAATATTAATAACAATAATTAACCGTGACAATTAATTATCGGATTAGTGATTAAATATCGCGACGCCGGACAAACGGGTCGTGAGTGTTATATAATCTTCAGGTTAAATCGCGAGACAATTTCGCCCAATATATTTTTATTCAGCTCAATACGAAGGCCGCGACTGTTTTTTATTTATTTTCTTGTATTTCAAAACAATTGAAAAGAATCGTGAATTGCAATTTTGTTTGCCCCTGCCGAACCGTTGTGTCCGCGAAAGCGACAATTTTTTATACTCAAATCTCTGTTGATACAGGAACAAATATTTAAAAAAAAAAAAAAAAAAACGAAAGAGAAGTTGAAACATTGTCGTGACAATCCGAAGAAGCAGCGACCACAGACCCGCGAGTCCTTCGTCATCTTATGTGGTAGTAGTACAATAATAGACGCAATATATTAACTATCATTATTATCCACATGCGCAATAGTCGACTTAAATTTATTACAACTTAATGTTTGCCCCGTAAACGAACCGTTGGTTATCGCGCGGTTAAGACGTAGGGATATTATTTTCTGTTTTTTTAATTTTTTAATTTTTCTTTCTTTCGTTTTTATGTTACCGCAGGAGATGAGAAAAGGGCTCGACCGACGTCCGGTGATAGTTCACACTAGGCAATCAACTACGCGAACAGTCAAAGAAATCCAGCACGTTTCGTTCTCGCCTCTCGCATTTTTTCTTCTCCTCTCTCTCTCTTTTGTGGGACACGAAAAAAATTACGCGTGGCGAAAAAAACCGCGCAAAGTTTCGGGCGTTCTGACCGAGAGCGACAAGTGTTCGGTGCACAACACGCTGGTGACAAATGATATAAAATACATTCTAAAATAGTTATCAATAATGAAAGTGCGGAGGAGGCTGCTGGTGGCATATTTTTTTTTTTTTGCTTTTCGATTTCCGTGTCGTGTATTCGTTAATGGTAATAATAAATCTTTGAACGTATTGCGGATCCAGCGGGATCCGATCGATCTTAATGAGGGACGCGAGTTCGCGGAGGGAAGGAGCTACACCGGGAGCCAAAAACGCGCGAGAGAAATTCTATTCCGCGAGAGATTCGCTCGATCGATGCTGACGCGTCTTCTCGATGTTCCGAGTGGAAGGTCGGGGCGAGCGAACCCCCGGGTAACGAGAGGACTCCGAGGAGCCGGTGAAGTGGGCGAGCCTGGGCAAAAATCGAAGAATTAAAATAGTATTTCTGTAGTATGAACCGTCAAAGTATCTAAAGTATATCATATTTGCCTCAAAAATACTTTTTTTTTGATACTCCAAAAAATGGAATCCTCAATCACAGGAATATTTTTTAGGGTACAATTTGCGACTAGTAATGAAACTCTGAGGTTAAAAACCGAAAATTTTCAAAAACCTACAATTAACGAAATGTCCACCCTAAGTTTTTTTTTAATTTTGAGTTTGTCACCTCAGATTTCCATTACTAGTCGCAAATTGTACCCTAAAAAACTCCTGTGATTGAGAAATTCTATTTTTTGGAGTACTAAATAAATTATTTTTGAGGCCAATACGACATACTTTAAATACTCCGACGCTTCACGCCGCAGAAATCCAATTTTAACACTTAGATTTTTGCGCGCGAGGCGAATGAGGCGGAGACCGGCAGGTCTGTCGGCTTGCGGCGTCCGGGAGTCGAAACGAGACGCTTCCGTGCCGGTTTCACGGAATCGCGTTTGTGGAGAAACCTGGGGAATATCCTCGCGAATCCCGACCGACGGGCGATAAACCCTCGCGAATATATATATCACCCGGCTTCTGTTTGCGCCCCAGCAGGCCGTCGCTAATTAATATTAATGAATCGCCGTCGCTCCGATCTCCATCGACGTTGTTACCCCCGCAAGACAGAGAGACAATCATCTCGTCGTGCCTCAAGCCCGGATCGCTCTCGCGATTTCCACCGCTCTGTTCTCAACTAATATATATATGTATAATATGTATATGCGCGCGCATTATTATTACAACAATAATATATACTATATACTATGTACGTGTAGGCGATGAAAGCTCTAGCGAAACGCGAATCCTCCGTTGTCGTTGTTCATCACTCTCTCTCTCTGTGTCGTGTCTTCTTCGTCTCTCTGTCGACGTCCTCGACGTCCCAAATCCCGTGACGTCGTTGTCAGTGCATCGCCCAGCCAACGGTGTAGTCCCTGGACGCCCTTCCCGTGCGACGCAGACGATCTGTGGAGCAGCAAAAGTTTCCTTTGATTTATATCAGCCGATTAGACGATCCCTGGACGCTGTTGGTTGCATTCAAAGGGGCGTTACGGGATTAATCGTACAATGGGATTTACGTGAATTAGGTATACGCGAGTCGATGATGAAAATCGGGAGCGAGCGAAATTTCCGTCTGTCTATATCCACTGAAACGTGGATGGTCGAACGGGAAAATTGGGTAGAATATTAGTTTACGTGTCCGGTCGATTTTCGGAGCATTGAAATAAATTTCAGCGCGGTGAGTAAAACTTCGCTTTGCGGATTGTTTGAAACTCTCTCGGTTTTCTATTTTAGGGAACTCGGTCGTATTACATTTCGCTCGTTCCCGAGGGGTGCGGATGACGAAATATTATTCACAGTCAATCAAATTCGACGTCTATGCGGTGCTCTATTTTAATATCATTCAAACTGAGTTAATACCAACGGCTAATTTCCCGCGCAAAAAAATAGTATGAAAAGAGTATTTCTGTAGTATGAACTGTCGAATTATTCAAAGTATGTCGTATTGGACTGAAAAATATTCATTCCGTACTAAAAAAAAATTGAATTCTCAATCACAGAAATATCTTTTTAGGGTACAGGAATATATTTGCGACTGGTGATGGAAATCTGAGGTCAAACAGTGAAAATGTTAAAAAAATCTATAATTACCGAATCGTCTATCCTAAGTTTTTGAACATTTTCAGTTTTTGACCTCAGGTTTCCATTTCCATTACAAGTTGCAAATTGTACCCTAAAAAGATATTCCTGTGATTGAGGATTTAATTTTTTTTTTGTATCAAATGAGTATTTTTCAGTCCAATAATACAAGAAATACTCTTTTCATAATTTTTTTTTTTTGCGCGATCGTGCTTGTTAAAAATACATGTAACGTCGGTTCATCTTGTTACAGCTGTTTTACATTGAACGGTGATGTCGACGGTAGTAAATGGCTGATTGAGGACGCGCAATATTTTTGCGTTTTTGGCCGGTTTTTTATAATCTGGAACGTGCGAGGTGACCGGATGCCTGGAAATAGCCTCTTTTGTCCCGTAAATCACGATCTTCCGTCACGACCAGGAAGCCCAAACTTTTCAACACCCGTAGATTTATCGCCCTTCCTCTCCGGCTCTGTCCGCGCTTATACGAAATTTTTTCGTCCGTCGCCGTGAGGCGGTTCTCGTCTTCGATTACCGATGGACAGCTCACCACGCCGACGGCTCTAAATCTAAAAGTGGAATCCCGTCGTGGCTGGGAATGAACAAAAAAAAAGGCGAAAAAAAAAAATATATCACAGCAGATCCGTAGTTAGAAACGCCGCCGCTGGGAATGCTGGTAGCTTTGAATGCTGCAATGCATACGAAAGTTCCGAGTGTAGAACGACATGTCTCTCGAAACTGGACCGGCGTGCCCAACCCTCCTGCGGTCATCCGCAACATACGTGATCCGACGCTCCGGATTTTTACGCTCGGTGCCGAATCTTAAGGATGTGTTCAATTCGCATAAATTCGAGAAAGGTGCGAGAGAATTGCGAGCACCTCTCGATGGTCTGAAAATCTGAAAAAATTCATGCACACTCAAGGTACCGAAAAGATTAATTTTGCATAATAATAATTTGAAAATGTTAATAACAAATTGATAAAAAAGATAGTTTAACAGATATTTCGTTGACCCATGTTTTTTTTGCCTGAAAATGATTCCTTTATTTTTCTGTATACGTATGAACTTTTTTCAGATTTGTACCTAATCTTTGAAATTTGTGTTTTTTTGTATCAACAATATCTACAAATTTCAATGATTAGATAAAAGTTTGAAAAAATTCATACGTATACAGAAAAATAAAGGAATCATTTTCATGCAAAAGAAAACTTGGGTCAACGAAATATTTGTTAACATTTTTTTTTAAATCAATCTGTTAATAACATTTTGGAATTATTATTATGCAAAATTAATCTTTTCAGTAACTTTAGTGTGCATGAAATTACTGATTTTTTTACAGGCTCAAAATTCCATTACCATCGATCGCTCATTGCCGATAAATAAATAATCTTCTTATCGTGAAATCGATGAAAAGGCGACGGCTCCTTGCAATCTCGTTCGCGGCGAAATGATTTAACGCAATTAATTCGCGGCGTTAATTCGCTCATTTTCCAAATTCAATTGCAACAATACGGGGTTGCACAAACGTGTCGAATAAGGATTCCCGGTGCGCGTGGAAGAAAATGAAATGAAATACGCCGTGGAATAAACGCGTAAACCTTTTAGCGCGCGCCAACGAACGTTCCTCGTGGCGGGGAGCCGACGATTGAAACGAAAGAATGCGCAATCATTGAAGGCTTGAAAAGCGCATCCCGGGCGCTTTCATAAATTCGCGCGCGATGCGGATATAGTCGCGGCATCGTCGATGCAGTTGGCATTGGACTGAAAGGCGAGGAAGCATCGGGCGCATGGAGCGCCAGAAGTAGAATACAAATGCGAAAAATACGAATTCGCCGGAGGCAACCCGACGAAACGATGGGAAAAAGGTGAGTCAATTTTCATCGGGAGCCGAGGGGCGCGAAGGGGGAGGGGGTGGAGGAGGCGACGTCACAATAATTGAAGCTTCAATTACCGAATAAATTGCCGCGAATTTCTATCGGAATCGTAGAATTTTTTTTCTCTCTCTCGTTTTTTTCTTTTTTTGGTCTCTTGCAAATTCTATTTTTTCCCCTTTTTTCGGCCCGGATGGTTCTCGCTTTCTGCCGCACCCAAGATTCCACCTCATTCGCGCGGCAATGCCTTCTATAGGGGAGACCGGGGTAAAACGGGCCTCCGGGGTAAAACGGACACCCCTTTTTTTATCATTGAAAAAAAAAAAAAAAAAAAAAAAAAAAAAAGTTTAAAATGGGCTCCCGTCTCCGTCGTAACTTTTGAGGCTTCTTTCTTCGTCAAAACTTTTTCTCCCGCCGTCTTCCGTAATTTTTTTTTATTCGCGGGCTTCTTGTGACACAAATGTGCATTTGTGTCACATTTTAGTAAAAGACCCACATTTTTTTTGTAATTCATATTTCTATTTTTTTTATTAATGTAGTAATTCATATTTCTATTTTTTTATTAATGTAATAATTCATATTTCTATTTTCATATTTATATAGTAATTCATATAATCCCCAAATTTCGTTTTGTGTAGTAATTCATATTTCTGCCGAATTCTGACGGGGTAAAGCGATTCCCGTTTTACCCCGGAATTTTCTTTTTTGCCGACTCTCAAAATTGATGATTGATTTTGAATTTTTTAGTGAAAAGCAATTTTTAAAAAACACTTCGGGTTTCCTCATAGAACCATTTTTTGCTTAGTAATTTTTGGCCCGTTTTACCCCGGTCTCCACTACATCCGCAGCTCTTTCACGCTATATCTGCATGCCCGAGCAATTTTCCGAGACAAAGTAGGCGAAGAGCCGATGATATACAGCTGGGTGGCGGCGTTCGCGTATATGCGAATCCAGCATCCGCGGGACGCTTCTTTCTGCTTTTCTATCGCCGAGGCGCCGGTGCGCCGGACACGGCGGTTGTGTGTCGCGGTTTTCGGTGTATTTGCACACCGCGGGGCTGAAACAGCCAGGGTATTCGGACTCGCGCCCGAGGGCCTCAGACAATGCAACGTTTGCAATTACTTCTCTTTCGCTTTCGACTGAATTCACCGCCGGCTCCGAGCGCCGTCCGGCTATTTTTTATTTTTTATGCAGCCCTCCTTTCGCTCAACCTTTTCTATATCCCTCCGTGTATTTACTCGGCTCTCTCTCCTCACTCTCTCTGTCTCTCCTCGAACCCTCCCCAACAAACAAGGACTCCGCACTTCTTCCCCAGTGGCCTCGCATCTCCTTTCCTGCCACTCCCTTTGACGCTCATCTCGCCTTTATCAACGACACAAAGGGATCGATCGGAATCGCGAGTACTAAGCGCGGAACGTCAATGTTTATACGTAAACAGCGGGACTCCGTATTTCTGTTGCGTGAGAAAATCTCGCATTCGATTTCGTGCTCCGAGCGTCGTTATTACGATTATTTTGAAGGTCGTCCGCACAAAAATCGAAGTATTAAAATAAAATTAAAAATAAATGAAATAAAATAATAAAATAAATAAAATAAAATAATAAAATAAATAAAATAAAATAATAAAATAATAAAATAAATTAAATAAAAGAAAAGAAAAGAGATTTAAAAAAATGGAAATAAAAATATTTCTGTAGTATTAATCGTCGAAGTATTCAAGTATGTCGTATTGGCCTCAAAAATACTTAATTTAATACTCCAAAAAATGGAATATTTTTTTTGCGTTTTCTGTTTCGAATTCGTATTGCGAGTTTTTTTTAGTATTAATATTACGGGTAATTGCGAACTCAAATACGAACTCAAAGATACTCGCAAGACTCATTAATAATTATTAATACTTCTTAAAGTATTATTCGGTATGTATTATTCCAATACCAGCCTTGGAATACTTTAATTCAGGACTCTTTTAACACTTAAGCAATACTGTTTTAATACTTCGATGTTTGCGCGGGTCAAGCGAATTAAATATTTCATTATTGGATTTTATGTTCTATGATCGGACGTTTCCTTTGACTGCAGCTATATATAATCAACGACGCAACGAAATTGATTGGAGTCAAAGATATAATTGGAAAGACAAGGAATAACAACTTCCACATTTACCCATATTTATCAATGCTGTTTCGTTATCTCTTGGATCTTTTTTTTTTTCTTTTTTGCGAATCAGCTATTTAAAAAAATGTATCAGACATATATTTTTTAATTAATAAAAGGAAATGAAAATCCGGCAAAGGGAACGTTCGCCGTGAAAACCGACGATCCCTTTGATGTTTATTCAGCTTTAGCCGGCGAACAGAAAGCGTTCGATTGGAATCGAATACCTCGGACGGGCATTAAGGATAATGCGTCGGCGGGCAGAAAACGAATTCGGATTTTCGCGAAGGGCGAAATTCGCCGCGTCTTGGCAAAGTATATTTATTTTTGGAAATTCGAACAGAGGCGCGAAAATAGCGAGTTGATTGTAAATTATTTATTACAACTACTGTGGGGAAAAAAAAAATTGTAACATTGCCAATAAAAACAATTACTACTATACTATATATTTATTTATTTTTCGTGGACTTTCGAAGAGCGGCGCGAAAATAGCGAGTTGATTGTAAATATTACAGCAATTTGGAGGCTCAATTGACGGAGAAAAACGGGTTAAAAGCGCGTGGAGCGCAGAAGTCCACGATTTCCGTGAGCCGATATTTCCATCAGAGGATCCGCGCGATTCTCCGGCACAGACAGAGGGGGGGCCTTCAATTTCGGTCATGGGGCGAGATATACAGGGGGCTGCATGCGATCGCCGAAGGGAGAATCGATTGCGGCATTGAATACAAATAGGTTCATTTGCAATCCAGAGATAGAGGTGAGAGCGGGTTCGTCACAGGACTCGGACAAACACAGAGACTGCAGAGCCGGGATTTCTACTTCCTACGTGACAAAAACCCTTTCCCTTCGGCTCCCCTCGCCTCGCGTCCGTCTCGCATTTTTTTTTTTTTTTTCACCCCTTCCCGACTCTCGCTCGGTGTTCAATACCCATCCGTTTCAATCAATAATCCGTTTAAACGAAGCCACGGTGACGCTGATTAAGACAGAAATGCGCTACAAGAAAGTCAAATCGCCCCGAGCGTTGATACACCAATTTATAATTAAACCGACGTATTTATGATTTTCGCACCGCAACACCGATAAGACTTATCCGTTCATTTGCTTTCACTAATTAAATTTTCGAAATATAAACAGCGGAGTCGACAAACAACTGAAATACAGAATTAATTAAATTCCGATCCGATTAAACGGTGAATTATTTTTTTTTTTTTGTACTTGTCGAATGCTGTTTTGAATTATAATTCATCAACTGCTCATTTTATCACGCGCTAAATGAGTCACGGAATTTATTGAATTCCAGGAACGTACAAGTATTAAATTGGTGTATTACGATAGGAATGCGATGAAACTTTTTCTGACATGTGGGAGTTTGAGTGTTGCAATTGCGCGAGCTGAGAAAAAGGTTTTCCGTCGAGTATTGTACGAAATTTTACTTTACAAGGTGTGAAAATGCGGCTTCAACCAAGCCCCATTATTGGTTGGTCCATCAACCAAGCCGAGTGTAGTTAAAATATTTCTAAAAGAACCGGTATATTCAGAAAAAAAAATTGAAATAACTCTCATTGTGTGTCTATAACAAATAAAAAAAAATTTAATTTAATAATTTTTTTTAATAATAATTAACTAATATAGTAACTTTTAAAAATAATAATTACCTAATTTAATAACTTTTAAAAAATAATGATTAACTAATTTAATTGTTTTTTATAACCAACTAATTTAATTTTTTATTTTATTTAAATTTAATCATTTTTTTAAATAATATATTTTTAAAAATATGATATTCATCGGACGAAATTTTTTTTTATTGACGTGTTTAATTCACTGCTCGATAGCGAATGACTCAATATACGAAGAGATTGATTCACAGGGCAAAGCTAACGGCCGGTGGGCACAAAACCGAATCGTGCAAGCGCAAACTTTGTAAAACATCACTGGTGAACCTGGGCGTCGTTCTCCTCGGGGGGGCATGCACCGTTATATTGGGTTACATCCGGTTTCGTCCGGTGGTGCACACCGCTTTATATTACACGCTACCACCATTATACAGCCCGCAGGTTCGCATGCTGTTAACTGCCACACTGGCCAACCCGGCGTAATCTGAAAATCGTCGAGAGAGTCATGATAGGCTTGTGGGCCAAACACGCACCGGGTCCCCAGCCAAGCGCACTCTTTACGTCGCGATTAGCGCTAGCGATCTGAGCTAAGATTCTCTGATTTTTCTCGCACCTAGAAATCTACCGAGACTACCACTATAAATATGACCACGCGCTAAAACGATAAAATCTCTCTCGTTTCTTGCTTGTCTCTCTGGAATATGCAAATTAGCCGCATGAAACGAGGACTCGGTAATAAACTACGGACAAAATCGTGTCATTTATTGGCAGCGAATTTTGAACCGAGAAATAAAGAAATTTATTTATTTTCTATTAAGGTCGCTAGAGTTCATTTTCGCATAAATTCGAAAAAATTGAGAGAGAATTAAGACACTTCTCGATGGTCTAAAAATCTGAAAAAATGCATGCACATTAAAGGTACTGAAAAGATTAATTTGGTATAATCATAATTCTAAAATTTTGTTAACAAATTGATGAAAAAATAAATTGTTGAACAAATATTTCGGTGATCCAAGTTTTTTTTCGATGAAAATGATTATTTCGTTTTTCTGAATGCGTATGAATTTTTTCAGATTTTTGAGTTAACTTTGAATTTTTGTGTTTTTTTATAATAAATTATATCGACACTCTGGATGAAACTGGAGTGTGATGAAAAATCGAGAGACCGTGTATTATCAACCATAGTGACTTAAATCGAATGAAGTTACGTTGGTACTACTTCTAGATCTGCGTGCAGCGTGCAATGATGATACGGTGCTACTGTGATGCATGAATCGTGCGCGAATGAATGAATGTCGTACTACGAAAATTTATTTTAAGTAATTTGTAAAAAAAACAATACCTAGGCGAACGTCACATCGCATTAAGATGTCGCCACCTCGAGCCGGGACTGCCGTACTGCAACAGACACCCCAAACCCTGTCATAATCTGTTTTCTTCTTCTTCCTTTTGTTTTTAAATTCTCAACACTTATATTAATGTGAAACAACGAAAAGTAAACCAAAAACTCTCATCGCTCTCGTGACATGCGTACGTAATTCAGTCGAGACAGATGCAACAGTAAAAAAAAATTATGTTGAAGTTTGCATCGTTGGAATGCAACGAAATTAAAAAAATATATTAATTCTAATTAACCCAAATTGAGAAATTAGGTATAAAGAATCATTTTTATACCTAATTGCATTATTTGGGTTACTTAGAATTAATTTTTTTTTCTGAATGCGTTGCATTCCAATGATGCAAACTTCAGCATCACAAAAAAAAAATCATAAATCAAATCGCTTGTCGCATTTCCGTTAAAGTGTTCCGAGAAAAGAGAACGTTTGTCGGGGGGGGGGGGGGGGGGGGGATGAGAATTTTAAACGGATGATTTTTCATCCCCGTCCCGGTTATTCGATATGCACGTTTGATACATATGCATGTGAAATAGAACGCAGCGTGGCTAAATTTTTTTACGACTTGTCATTCGTCGCGCACGCCGCTCGACGTTGACCGCAACATACACAAAATCGTTGTCTCCCCGTGGGACAGCCGTTAAAAAAGAGAGAATAAATTTTTCAAAAGTCATTTCGGGAATATAAACGAAAAACGCCGAAACCAGGCGGATTGCGGCGAAACGAATGAAAACCGCAAGCGGCCCGGGGGAAACAAATAAAAATAACAAATATTGGATGAGTCCGATTCGAGAGCGAAAGCTGCTTCGTGTGCGTAATCTGCGCTGGAAAATCGCGTTATATTTTTTTCCACCCCGCGAACACACGACGAAGGTAAAACGATATGAAACCGTATGCATCGCGCTTCGCTTCCGTCTCTGATTACTTTTCAATAGTCGCATCACAGGTACCGCGTATTGTTTTCGTTCTTTTTTTTTTTTTTCGTTGCGTGTTTATTTTTCCTTCCCTCCCCCGCGGATTCGTCAACACGCCATTTTGACTTCTCTATTCCTTGTCCGTTTCGGTGGATCGTTTTATAAATCAAAATTTATCGAGTTTCCAGCCTTTGTCTCTCTTTTCGTCGGAACACTTTATCAACACTGCAAAATTGAAAAATCGTGTATTCCATAGCTGTTAGTTCCGGCGACGAAATCGAGAAGTTCGGATAACAATATTCTCACGCTGAAAACATTTTTGGGAAAATATTAATGCGCACACAAATTTAATAAATTTCATTGCACAAAAATAATGTGGAAACAAATTTTGTCACGTAATTGCGGTACAAAATCGCAATCGTGATATCGATCAATCTTTTCGACGGCGCATGAACATTTTTCCAAGCTCCAATCCTGCAAAAAACAACATTTGTTAGTATCATTCGCTGTTAAATTCACGCAATAAAATTCGGTTGCTGTGAGTGTCAAATAAATTTCGGATTACCGCAGAATTTTTGTGTTAATAAAAAAAATGATACTTGTAATAAAAAATACCTTGGGGTTTCGGATAAACTTCGGATTACCGCAGAATTTTTGTGTTAATAAAAAAAATTATACTCGTAATAAAAAATACAGTGCAGCTTCGGATAAACTTCGGATTACCGCAGAATTTTTTTGTTAATAAAAAAAATAGATACTTGTAATAAAAAAAATACCTTGCGGCTTCGGATAAATTTCGGATTACCGCAGAATTTTTGTATTAATAAATAAAAAAATAGATACTCGTAATAAAAAAATACCTTGCGGCTTCGGATAAATTTCGGATTACCGCAGAATTTTTGTATTAATAAATAAAAAATGACACATGTAATAAAAAAATACCTTGCGACTTCGGATAAACTTCGGATCGCCGCAGAATTTTTGTATTAATAAATAAAAAATGATACATGTAATAAAAAAAATACCTTGCGGCTTCGGATAAACTTTGGATCATCGCAGAATTTTTGTGTTAATAAAAATAAAATTATACTTGTAATAAAAAAATACCTTGCGGCTTCGGATAAACTTCGGATTACCGCAGAATTTTTGTATTAATAAATAAAAAAATGATACTTGTAATAAAAAATACCTTGCGGCTAATTCGAGGTGATATTCGCAGGGCGGAAGTAGTGATACTGGGGGGGAGGCTTAGTCAGTACGTGTTAAGTTGTTGCTTGGCGTCTGACGTTGTACGACGTCGGTGAATTCGCGCACAGGGGGATTTTAGACGTTAGCGTCACGCGAGGCGGATATTCGCGTTGCCTCTGAAGGTTCGCGTGCAAATTAACGCGTCACGACTTCATCGCGCGACGCTTGATGGGTGTAAGGTGAAAGCCCCGGCGTTTCAGAGCCGGCCCAGGTATCGTACAGAGACTTTCCGGCACGTCGCGAGAGCGCGCAAGCACATCAACGAAATAAACGACGTGGCCGCGCGACGTTACCGTAAAGTCAACGCGCAAAATTAACGTTAACAGCCATGCCTTTTGCTTTTCATTCATATTCTTATCCCCCGGCCTGGAGACATTCCCAGAAGTTTCGCAAGAAATTTTCAACCGCATTCACAACTCGCCGACCTCCAATTAACGTCGCCCAAAGCTTCGTGTTAGAAGTTCAAGCAGCTTCAACGACAAGGCAACTCCAAAAATTAAATGAAAATAATAAGAACAATAATAACGACAACACCAGTGTTGTAAGTCCCCATTGCTTTAAGAATTCAAATTTACGCAAGAGTCAATTTTCCAGTTACGATTTTATAACGATGAATCTGTAGCGATTATAAAATTACGTGTGAACTTTTGGATAGCCGCAAGAAAAACGTAAATTTTCGGAAAAGTTGAGAGAAAAATGGACAAGCTCAGTGCTCCATTTTTTTGCAATGCATTAACAGTGTTTGTCCATTTTTTTAAATAAGATTACCGTCAATTTATTGGGGAAATTAATATTTCTTGCGTCTATTTAAAAGTTTACACATCGTGTTATAATCATTACGAGTTATTGTTATAAAAACATAATTGCAAAGCCAATGGTACCATTTGGTACAATTGTATTTCTATAAAAATTAGGGATTCACAACTCTGGACAACACTCGTCGGCTGGTCGAATTTTCACTCGGAAAAATCAACTCGCGGCGTTAGCTACCTTCACTGAATAAGGGCAGGTTTCCTGTGGTTCATGTTAAAGAATCTGAACTGTAGCCGCTGCGTTAGGTCTTTCCGTACTGTTGGGAAATAACATCGTGTTCGTGAGTAATAAACATTGCACGTCACACCACGAATTGCGCGTTGTCGGCGTGTATCTTATTTAACAAAGTGTGATAAATACTCGTCGCTAGAAAAAATATTTGTGTGTTTGTGTAAAACTGCGATTTTAACCGTCGATAGATACAGAATGAGACAGAGAGTTAAAGAAGAGTGAGAGAGAAGAAGAGAAAAGGAGCGCTCTACGAATGAAATACACCGACAAAAAATATTTCGTTCGAGTCAACTGAATCCGAATTAGTTAGACTGCGTGATACGATTGTCCCTAATTTAATGCCAGGCTCATCGCGTTCAACGTCCTGGATTCAGCTGACCGTAATCACTTTTTTCTCAGTGCGGATAAAGGAGCGATAGAGCAAGAATGGAAATAATCGTGCACAAGGTGCAGTAAATCAAGGATAGACGCAGTAAGAGTGAAAAATCATTTCGATATAATTTGAGAATAAATTCCGACAAGACGATTGCCAATTATTTGTCTCTTCTGAAGACGAATGTAATTTGAGATAATGACAGTAATGCTGGATAAGCTATTATAACAGATTGCCAGTTCCTTGACGTTTCTGAAAATAATTTTTTATCATTTATTTGCAAGATTGCATATCGAAATGATTTTTTTACCGCACCTACGCCTGCTGTGAATGATGATGTTTGTTAGCAGCATGATACGATCCAACGGATAATACAGAGTCGAGTTACGTCTACTTTCATTCCAGTATTTTTGTATTGCATTTCGAGCAGATGAGTCGCTTTCTAATTTTCTTCTAATGTTGTAATAATCCATGCAAAATGATTGCGTCGTATGATTTCTTGCTATTCGGTTTCGGGTCTTACGAGAAAACACCAATGGTACGAGAACTGAGTTCGACAGTCTCACAGAAACGACGTTAATATTCGGGCACGAGGTGATAAAAAAAGGGCGTCATTCCACTGTCACATCTCGATCGTTTTTCGCCAAAGCGAAATTTTACTTCCGTTCAGCTCGAGAATTTTTTATTTCACTTTTGGGGTTGTTAAGAGTTATGTAAATCTCACGAAAAATAAAGAACGATGAATGGGGGAGGGTGGAATCGAGATTCTCGATGATTTACTCTTTACTCACTGCGCCGGGTTCAGCGCGCTACGTTCGGTCTTTAGGGGCGTCTGCGGGGAGAACGGAGAAGCCACCAGGACCCGCACCGATCGAAACAGTCTTTGCGCGCTCCAAAGCTTCCACACGACAGACTGGCCCAGGGAAAATAAAGCCAATTAAAGAGAATTGTCTCCGAACGCGTCCAACGTACAAACGAAATTAACGAGGACAACGGAATTGAAACTGTGATGATTACGTGAACAGGAGGTGAGAGAAAAATATGCATTTCGTCAGGAAAATAAATATGCATATCAGGAGAAAAATATGCATTTCAAATTAAGAATATCAACGGTTGGCACATTAAAAACGATTAAAAGTTTTCATTCCCATAATAAGTTCTCGGAATTACTCGGAATAGTCGCGCCGTTGTGTGATAATACTTTGATATTTTTTTGCAATCAGAATAATGAAATTTCACGGGAGTGAATGAAAATTTCGAAAAATCTGTATAATTAGCTGTTTTAAGTCGGTTGCGAGCACTTTAACATTTTTTATGCAATCACGGAATGTGTATGGACAGCATTGTACGATTTGCATATCATCTCCAATGCATAAAATCATTAAATAAAAAATTTTAATCACAAAATCTTAAATTTTACTCGTTTTTTCATAAAACTCGTAACTTTATAAATCATTAAACATTAATCATTAATCTCTATTTGTAACTTTTATAAATCATAAAATCTTGAATTTTACTAGTTTTTTTTATCAGAGTACGAATAAAAAAATAAAAAAAATTCTACGCGATCAGAACTAACTGCGGGTCAACTGTAAACTGTCATCGAAGTTTAATAAAATTAAACAAGCATGGAATTCGCATAGAGTGCCTCTAAACATTTTGTTGAATTCCTCTTTGTGCGCGGTTCTCAATATGAAATATCAAGTAGATATTTAATTAAATCGACGACTCTAAGAGGGTGGGGGGTGGCATTCTGACACTGATACGCAGAACGAGCAAGAGGGTCACTCCGAAGTCTCATAATTACCTCGATGCCGCTAGCTAGACAATAAATGAATGAATAATAGCAGGATGATTGGATGAATGGTGATTGGCTACAAGCTCTATGTCAGACTACGAAGCGATTTATGAAGACGATGTTTTTTTCTTTCTTTTGCTTATGAGTATTTGCTCATATAGTCGTCATAATCTCCCATACACTGGCTGCCATCTAGACGAAAGAAAGATTAACAAGATGAAGATGATAGAAGCATTTTCAGTGCGTCACGCGATTAGTACAAGACGTAAGCGAAAAAAAAATCGAACGTTTCGAGTGAACGTTCGACGGAAAAAGTCTCGTTAAATCAGTGTAATAGTCGGCGTAAATCCGACGAGTAACGCGAAAGATCGCGCGGCGTTTCGAGTACTGTAAGAAAAGTAATTCGTTATCTGAATTGCGTCGAGTGTTTCGTTGCGTTGTGCAGCGTTGGAAAAACCCTGCGACGACATCGAAAGAGTTTTCGACGACAATCTCGACGTCGTTATCTCGTCGCAACGCACGGAATACTCACTCCTGTCGATATTGCGCTGAAGGTGGGCAGCGACGCGATGTCTTGCGTCGTTGAACTCGAGATGCAGACCCAATCGCAGCAACGTCGGATTCTGTTCGACGAGGTGCGTGATTTCCATCTCGATTTTGTTACCCAGCACTTGCGACCTCTGCAATTGATGAATTTCAAGAGATATATCAGAAATACAAGAATTTCAAGAGAAATATAAGAAATGCAAGAATTTCAAGAGAAATATAAGAAATACAAGAATTTCAAGAGAAATATAAGAAATACAAGAATTTCAAGAGAAATATAAGAAATACAAGAATTTCAAGAGAAATATAAGAAATACAAGAATTTCAAGAGAAATATAAGAAATACAAGAATTTCAAGAGCAATATAAGAAATACAAGAATTTATTAAAATGATTAAAAATGATTAAATATTAAATTATTAAATATTATTAAAATTATGAAAATTATTAGAAAGTCACGAATTTCGTTCCCGACTAGCGACGAAGGTGTCGAAATCTTACCTGATTCGAGCATCGGAACTCCTCTATTGCTTTGGTTTTGAGAAGCGCTCTGATGAGCCTCACCATCACAGTCGGACTTATGAAATTTGTTTCGACACTGAAACACAAAGGAGATCCGTCCAACTTTTTAGATTAACGTTAACGACGAGCAAGAATACTTCATCTTTTTTTTATTAGTTTTACTCCACTCGGGAAATTTTCATTCGATTCTCTTCGCGGTTACGGCGAAACTCACTTGAGGACTCGAAGGGTCGAATTCTTTTCCATCGCGTCGGCCAATCGCTGCGCTGTCCTGTCGGTCAGGCCGACGTTCGTCAAGCTCAACGTCTCCAGGTGTGTATTTACTTCGAGTGCCTCGAACAGCTGGAGGAACTTTTCCTCCGAAATGTTCTGCAACGCAAACCCACGACTTATAGCATCGGCGCTCCCGACAAAACGATGAAAAACACGGGAAATCCCGAGAATCATGGCGCTTACTTTGATATTGTTCCAGTTGAGGTCCATCAACTTGTGATCGTCCTCGCGGACCTGTCGGATCGTCTCGTCGACGTCGGTATCGTTGGGCGGGTCGATCGGGAAAGCTTTTGGTTGACTCGCCTTCGTTATTCCGTCCCAACCCATGCCAACGGGCTGGCCTGAATTGAGGAGCGAGGCGTGGTACTGATCTTGGTTCATCATCGAGTGGAAACCAAGGATAGCTGGAAAAAAATATATATGTCGAATTGTAAATTTTTACGCAGTGCGAAGAGCATTTTAACGCGACTATTTGTCAATTAACGCATTAACAATTAAATTAACGTTCAATTTAACGCATTGACACTGATAGAAACCGATAAAATGGACAAAATTCCGATTGAAAAATAATCAGTTCAAACAGGTTTCAATCGCATTTTTGTCCGTTTTATTGGTTCTAATCGGATCTTTCAAATATGGCTTCCTTAAAACGATAAAATATCGCGATCGATCATTGATTAGACCGAAATTTCAATACAATAATCCGCACAAAAGCTGCGCGCAACTTTCATAGGAAATTTCGCGCGATGGCTTCGGCAATTTGTCGCGAGGACGAGAGGAGAAAAGTACGTTGATTTTCGTACCAGCGAGGTCAATGATCTCTTCTTGAGTAGCCGAGGAGAGAGCGTGCTCGTACTCGTCCCCAAGATCAATGGCTATCTGTTCGTCAGCCTCTTTTTCTTTGACGTTGTCTTGTGGAGGTGGAACCCACTGAAACGCAAAAATAACGCTCGATTCATCGTGCAACGTGCGTCGCTAATTGGTGACCAACGGGAGGAAGCGTCGTTACGATGATGTTGAAGTTTGCATCGTTGGAATGCAACGAAATTCAAAAGAAAAATTCATTCTAATTAACCCAAATTATGAAATTCGGTATAAAAAATCGTCATAACGATTAGTTGTTATGATGCTTTTTTATACTTGATTTCGTCATTTAGGTTAATGAGAATTAATTTTTTTTTTCGGCATTTCGTTGCATTCCAACGATGCAAACTTCAGCATCATTCGTTACGCAAGAACGAGGAAGAGCTTGCCTCGTGAATTATCCGGGATATTCATAATTACCGGGTATTACGACGGGAATCAATACTCACTTTCTTGCCTCTTACGACGCCGGGCACGTAGGGCTTCAGTTCAGGAATATCGGGTGTCTCCATCGCTTGCTTGTTGATGTGATCGATGAGCTTCTTGCGGTTCAGAGGCCCCGTCGGACTTTTGTCGCACTCGTAGCTGCAGCGCTCCGAGGGTGGCATAAAACTGTCCTGAAAGAAGGAATGCAAACCTTCGTTAATAGAATATTCATCTGTGAGACATTTAACGATTATCCAACATTTAGCGAGGACGCAACGTAAATTATTGGTTTCCAAAACAGGGCCATAAATTGTGTATTTATCCTGCAATCATTAACAAAAGACTTTACAGTCTTTTAGGGGGGTGCAAAGATATTATTTTAAAAAATAATAATAAATAAAAATAATAATATTATTGTAAAAAATAATAATAAATAAAAATAATAATATTATTTTAAAAAATAATAATAACTCACATCAGGGTCGACCTCCTTTGCCAGAATATTGATCTCTTCCGGAGTAAGCTGATCCAGCAGTTCATCGACGTCCACATCGTCGTATTCGCTCAGGTCCTTGCCGTACAGCTTCGCCGCTGTTGTCATGGTGGTTTTTTTGTGGGATGCCGATGTCTGAAAAATAAAATATGCTATCAATAAAAAAAAATTCTGATAAGCTATATTTATTCATTTTATTTTTGGATTACAACAAAAATGCTACGAGGTAACTTTTTTGTTATAATCGTATATAATAATTACTAACACAAATTAACTAAATTCTAGCGAAACGCTGAGTCCAATTATGGATAATTATGATAATTTGGTACGGATACTCAAAAGATATTTTTTCATCTCTGATATTGTGACTTAAATATTCCAGCATAACGTGACATACTTTCTAAACAAAATCCAACAAACGATGCAAGAACGTTTCAATATGAAACTTTTTATATGAAAATTTATTGCATATCGAGATTTTCCACTAACGAACGCTTATCGACTTTGGTGTATCTACGATTGGACTTTATTAGATTTCGACTACGTTAATCTGCTCATATCGAGGCCAAGAAAAGGAGTCCAAACCGCTTAAAAGATAATTGGGGTCAAAACTGGCAATTTTTTTGTGTCCAACGTTACACATACCAAAGTCAGCCTGCGAATAAAATGAGTTTACGGCAAACTCACCAAATTGGTATCCACAAAAAAAATATACAGTCAACAACTAAATCCTCCGATAAAAATAACAAAAATTAGTGAAAAATCTGCCGCACAGGTTTTACGTAAACAGTTAAATTTTGTCTCTCGTTCGCTCGTCTTTCCAGCTACACCCGACGACATAACCTCACTAATTTAAATGCCAACGCGGATGCAATTCCGCGAGCCTCGCGGTAAACAGCCGAGCGACTCGTCACAAAGTTTGCCTAACTCATCCCAAACACGCCTTCGTACTTGACTTTTTCGTCAGTTTTCGACCAAAAATCTGTCAAGCATTTCGCCCCAAAAGGTCGGTAAGAATTTCCCGAAAATTCGACGTACGATTCGCGCTTCGTTTATTTCTTTCAAAAACGATCCTCGTCGGTCTCGCGAAGGAAAAAAAAATACAAACCTAAATACAACTCGGGCGAATTTCGTATTTTCGTCTTTCACAAAAAGTGCGAATTTCGTATTTTCGTCTCTCACAAAAAGTGCGAATTTCGTATTTTCGTCTTTCACAAAAAGTACGAATTTCGTATTTTCGTCTTTCACAAAAAGTGCGAATTTCGTATTTCCGTCTTTCACAAAAAGTGCGTATTTCGTATTTTCGTCTTTCACAAAAAGTGCGAATTTCGTATTTTCGTCTTTCACAAAAAGTGCGAATTTCGTATTTTCGTCTTTCACAAAAAATTGCGAATTTCGTATTTTCGTTTTTCAGAAAAAGTGCGAACTTCGTATTTTCGTCTTTCACAAAAAATTGCGAACTTCGTATTTTCGTCTTTCACAAAAAATTGCGAATTTCGTATATTCGTCTTTCACAAAAAGTGCGAATTTCGTATTTTCGTCTTTCACAAAAAATTGCGAATTCCGTATTTTCGTCTTTCACAAAAAGTGCGAATTTCGTATATTCGTCTTTCACAAAAAGTGCGAATTTCGTATTTTCGTCTGTGCCAAATTTTTTTATCCTCACGTTAGTCGAGTTGTCGGTAACAAAAACTGTAAGTAGGAGCGACGGCTAAGTACCTCGAATAGGGCGCGATTCAGGCCACTTTGGGTATCGACGAACTACCTCAATGCGTCAGATGTAAAGTACGACACTTTTTGGGCGGTGAACGTCGGGGAGCGAGAGAAAGAAAGTCGTCGGGCCGCGATCAGAGAAATATTTCCATTTGAGGGCACTCGTGGAACGCGTGTGTGTCGAAGGCTCGACGTGACGGATTTCACTGAATTTAATCGTCGACGAGGACGTGAAGGGCCGAGAGATTCGTGAACGCGAGAGTTACAAGCGCGATTGACTGTGGACAGAGTGCGGCTAGCGCCCGACTCGTCGATTGGCAATCAATTTCGGCAGGTTTCCAACCCGGCTGATGCCCTTTGACCTGGATAATTCCGGATCGATTTTCATTGACAAGTCGCCTGCCAATTTGGCGAGCCTCCTCCACGCACGCACAAAGAACGCTCGACGCACACGAACCTTATATATAACACTGTTAAAAATATACGGTGTCAAAAACTGCTGGTGTCGATTTTTTCCTAGTGTTACTTGTTATATAGTCTTAATAGTAACACTTTTTATGGTGTGTAATTAACACCAGCCGTTTTGGTAAATTTATTCCTGTGTTACCGACGAAGCATTGTAACACTTTTCGCTTTAAGGGCATGAATGCAGGTATCGTGTGATTTTTTTATTATCTCGTGAATGAATTAGTCGCTTTTCTCAGTTTTTATCGAAAAATTGAGAAAAAAATCGAATTTTTTATTACAGATTCCCTCTGCGGGTAATTAGTCTGTAATTTTTATGGTGTAGTTTTTAACACCACATTTTTAGCAGTGTTCGTATCAGAGTTGCAAATCCCTAATTTTTATAGGAATAAAATTGATGATACAATTGGCTTTGTAATTATGTTTTCATAATGATTATAATATGATGCATAAACTTTTCAATAGGGGCAAGAAATATTGATTTCCCATAATACCTCATGGTAATTTTATTGAAAAAAAAATTGCAAAAATAATGGAGGACACTGCTTGTAAATTTTTCTCCCAATTTCTTCCAAAACTGCATGAAAAATTCGATATTTTTCTTACGACTATTCAAAAGTCCACATAAAATTTTACAATCGCTACAGTTCATCATCATAAAATCGTATCTAAAAAACAAACTGTCGTGTAAACTTTAATTCCTAAATGTAAATTTTTCTCACAATTTCTTCCAAAATTTCATGAAAAATTCGATATTTTTCTTACGACTATTCAAAAGTCCACATACAATTTTACAATCGCCACAGTTCATCATCACAAAATCGTATCTAAAAAACAAACTGTTGTGCAAACTTTAATTCCTAAATGTAAATTTTTCTCACAATTTCTTCCAAAATTTAATAAAAAATTCGATATTTTTCTTACGACTATTCAAAAGTCCACATAAAATTTTACAATCGCCACAGCTCATCATCACAAAATCGTATCCAAAAAACAAACTGTTGTGCAAACTTTAGTTCCTAAATCAATGGGGCCTTACAACACCTAAACGTACTACACACCGCGATGTATATAATCCTCACCGGCACGTTTGTCGCACGACGAGTGAAGCGAGGCGCGAATCGCTCGGTGCGCCGCGGTAAATAACGAGCCTCACGTGAGCCGAACCTTCTCCCTCGCTGCGCGATCTTCGCGGTCGCGATTCGATTATCACGGCTCGTCAGTCGCGCGATAAATGCCGAAAATTAAAAAACCTCACCCACTTCTCGGCCGCAGACGCACGCTTTACTGACCCGTTCGCAACTGCAGGCAGCGCCCTTTGACGCGTACACCGCGTGTCGGCTAACTTCACGAGCGCCGCGTTACGAAGTGGCCTCGATAGAAGCGCCCGTTTCGATTGCTGTATTCGTTTCTTTCGTTTTTTTTTTCTTTTCTTTATCTTTGATCAGGTGCGGTCGTGAAAAAACGACAGTGAAAAAAAAAAAAAAAAAAACGAGCGCCGATACCGGCCACGTCGTGTAATCTTATCGATTTTTTTTTTTTTTTTTCGTCTTCTTTCAAATATCGATGACATAAAGATAAACGAAGGAGGTGTTCCGAGGGACCGAGGAGCGCCGGTGTTAGCGCGAAGCGGGTATAGCGCAGAGCGCGCTGCTCCCCGCTCGCGGATTGGCGGGGAGAGAAAGTCGCTCTCTGCGCGTCGCGCATCGCGCAGGTATTGACGTACGGTACAGTCGCGACTCGCTCGGACAGCCGGCGAGATAATAGCGGCTGTCGCCGAGTCGGCGACGTTCGGCCGGCGCTGCTACAGCCTGTGGCCCCCCCCCCCCCCCCCCGCCGATTAGCGGCGCCGCGCGTGCGATGTTATTTCGCTTCCTTTGGTTATGGGAAGATCGGTCGAAATAAATCGATTGTGAAGAATCGATTTTTTTTTAAGAATCAATTTTTTAGGTCGATGAATCGAAGGAAAAAGGATCGAAGTAAAAAAATCGGTAAAGAAATGATTATTTTTTTAAAGAATCAATTTTTAATGTCGATGAATCGAAGGAAAAAGGATCGAAAAAAAAAATCGTTTAATAATCGATTATTTATCTGTAATTCTTTTTTTTTTCAATATTTTATAGTAATTCAGATTGAAACTGATAGAAACCGATCAAATGCACAAAATACCGATTGAAAAATAATCGGTTTCAATCGTTTTTTTTTTTCGTTTCATTGATTTTAAACGGATCTTTTAGCTTGGGGACGATTTTATCGAAATTTGTGTTCGTTCTTCGGTCGAATAACCGGTACATTTTTTACATAAAAAATCCGCTCCTTTCGCCATCATTTTGCAATCGTTTTTCGAGGTCGCGCGTTTTTCGTTGCAGTATTTGGGACGTCATGTGGCTCAACGTTAAAAATCAGGTTTCAATGTGCTTTAAGAATCTGAAAAAATTGGGAAATGCAAATTGTGCAAATTGTCCTTTTAATGAGATTTCCGACACACGGCCTCGAGTTTCAGCGACAACGCGCAATTGGCACGAATATACCCGATATTGTACACCGCGAGGCTCGAAGCAAATGGAATGGCGGAACCATAGGAGCAACACGAGGCGGATAAGCTTTTCGCGCCAAGATTCGTTTGACAGAGGATTGCGAGGGCTCGCCGTGACCCCCTCTCACCTAAATCCATCATCGTCTCAGCCAGTAGCTTCGCGCACTACCGAATGTTACGGCTACCTCTGGCCGCGTTGGAATTCGATTTAGCTATATAGAGACTGAAGAAGGCGAAGGTAATGCGCTCCTTGGATTGCAATTGTGTCGTCCGAAGCTACGAGTTCCTTGAGTGAGGCCTTGAGGAAGCTTCACACTGGCAAAATGTGTACACGATATTATAATAAAGATTCTACACCTTCTTGCGTCACCGTACAAGACGGATTGTGACATCGATATTCAACAATGTTGACGCCTCGTAGTATCGCCTTCGCTGTGTCCGCTATAGTTACATGATGCGCCTCGAGCATCACAGTTCTCGGACCTTGCTGTGTCCTACTGTTATCGAACGGTAAACATTGCTGCCAAACGACGTTGTAAACATGTAAGAATGAACAATGACTGATACCGAGATTTATGTATTTACATTGCGCTTCGAAGGACGCTTTTCTTTATCTCAGAGTGTTTACGGTGGCTCTGTAGGGCTGATTACAGTTTTTGTTACCGACTGAGTAAGTTTCACGTCCCCTTGAAGCGAGGTGACACCTACTCAGTCGGTAACAAAAACTGTAAACAATTATCCCGACGATGCTTAATGTTTCCGGAAGAAAAAAAAGTTTTACATCATTCCTCTTCTAATTCTGCATGATGTAAAACTTTTTTTTCCTTCAGGCATGTGTCAAGTTTCCGTGTATTGTTGTTCCAAAAATTATTTTCTATCTCTCTCGCACTCACGGAGGTTTCGCCTCCCCTTAGGCGCATGTAAATTACCACAGTCGGTAATAAAAACTGTAATGAACTTTTTTCACGCTTACCGCCACTTAACAGCTTCAAAAAGAAATTCATCCCCTACACTGGTGATATCCGCATTAAATGAATTTTGTCTTGAATCAATAAATGTAAATATGCGCAAAAAAAGTTCATTGCAGTTTCTGATACCGATCGAGGCCGGTACGGGTAAAAAAATACCGAAAATATTGTTTATTCATGATTTCAGTACTTCAACAAAATTCGAATCTAAACCTTACGAACACCAAAAACGCAATATCATTATACAAACATCCCCACATATCCCCAAAACAAAGCGCACAAAAGAAAACAAAAAAACATAACCTACAAACAAGGAGCAGAATAAAAACCCCCGCTCATAATTTCTCCCGTGTCCCAAAAACGTTCTCTCCCCGACCGCGGGGAAAAATCCCCAACATTCATCGCGGGAACCAGCGTTATTATCTCGCGAATGCGGACGCTGAAATTTTTCGTACACCGTCGGTCGCGGGTGGCCCACGCGAAGCCGAGTCTCGGACGAAAGGGGAATCCAATTTTATCCACTTGTGCAGTCGGCGCGGCGTTCAAGGTCGTGGGAAAGCTGCGAAGGGTCATCGGAGAGGCGCACCAGGTGGAGCGGAAGGAGGGTTCGTCAGCCCCGGGCGGTTTCCCCATAGGGCCTGTGTGTGTATATAATCCCGACGCCGCGGGGAGACAAAGAGAAAAAAAAAAAAAAAAATGCTGCGCGCGCAGTGAGACCGAGAAACGCGCGTATCTCTCGCGCTGCCGGGAGTTTTGATTAGAGTGTCCATCGTGTTGTAGCGCTCAACCGGCGACAGGCAAACAGAAATAGCTGAGGCCTCCTCGCTGGCTGGCAGCGACCCAACGGTCTATACTTGGACATCCCCGCGCCATGATTATTTATAGTGAGCACGAGCGCGGCCACTGGCCTTCTTGTGAACTAACTAGCCGGCACCAACGACTATCCTCCATGCCCGTGACCTAGGCCCGTATTAATGATGTCTGTCCCCCCCGGGCGGCTCGGCCGAGCCGCACCGCACTTTCTTTCTGAATTCATCGCACGGACGACTGGGCGCTCTCGTTGCACCCGTTCTACACCCCACACCTCACACCTCACGCCCTCCTCTCTCTGTCTCTGTCTCTCTCTCTCTATTTCTCTTTCTTTGTCTGTCTGTTTCTGTCTCTCTCTCTTTCTATCTATTATTTTGTTTTGTTCATTGGGGAAAAATGTATTATTTTGTTTTGTTCATTGCGGAAAAATGTATTATTTTGTTTTGTTCATTGCGGAAAAATGTATTATTTTGTTTTGTTGATTGCGGAAAAACGTATTATTTTGTTTTGTTGGTTGCGGAAAAATCTATTATTATGTTTTGTTCATTGCGGAAAAATCTATTATTTTGTTTTGTTGATTGCGGAAAAACGTATTATTTTGTTTTGTTGATTGCGGAAAAATCTATTATTTTGTTTTGTTGATTGCGAAAAAATGTATTATTTTGTTTTGTTAATTGCGGAAAAATCTATTATTTTGTTTTGTTGATTGCGGAAAAATCTACTATTTTGTTTGTCTATTGCAAAAAAATCTGTTATTTTTATTTTGTTTTCGTCGCACTTAGTATTTTACAGAAAATTACGCGCTTTGATTTCCCAGTTTTTCATTTTTATTTCAAAGGTATCAATAGACTTGTCGGGAAAAGAATTTGCGAATCGGTGGATCGCGTTGTTTTGCAACGAGAGGAATAATACAAGAGAATAAAGAGTGGTGAATAAGGAGACGGGATTATCGAGTTTATGGCCCGTTGAGAAAAGTTTTCGTTAAACTGAAAATAAGGTTGGGCGGATTTTTTTTTTGTATTGCGATGCAGCTTCCCGCCGCAACAACCGCGGCGACTGCGTGTTGGGCTGTCAAGCGCGCGCGGAGCGCGAGCTGTCTAACAATAGAGAGGATGAACGGCGACGACAAAGCGCGCGTTTGTTTTCACGCAAGCGTAATGCCGCTTCGCGGAGACTTAAGGTCTTCGGGGTTTTGGAAGCGCGGGGGCCCGAAATACGGAATTGCATTGGTGGCGGGTCAAGGAACTATGTCGTAAAGACCAACTTTATGGCCAAACGCGCTTTGCCGCCGGGGTCAACCACCCCCTGTGTACAGCGGAGAAACGCGTACGCGCAATATGCGCGCAGGATTCATGTGCACATTGGTTATTGCTGAAGCTAATTATATTTCAGTAAATCTCTAAATCTTAGAAATAAAGGTTCGATTGGTTTTGTGATTATTAATTAATAATAGTAACATGGAGAATTTCTCTGTATACAAAAATAAATAATAAAATAATAATAATAATAATAATAATAATAATAATAATAATAAAATAAAATAAATAAATATGTACGCATTGTTTTATAATTATAAAACAATGTGTACATATTTTGATGGCTGCAAAGAATATTTATTCTCAATCAAATGTCACGGTGATTTCCCTGCATTTTTTAAATTCCTTATCCACAGATATTTTCGCGTATTTTTAATTCGTCTCTGTATCCAACTTACATAAAATTTATTGCGCGCAATTGCAACATGAAACTTCGACAAAACTTTTTTTTTTGTTGCCTAAAAGGGTTTCATAATTATGAGCAAAGCTGTCTGACTGTAACGATAATAGAAGGTAATTTGTGAAAATTTCATAATTTGACACGGCACACAAAAAATAAACATCTAACGCACGGCGGTGCGACAAATTGGAGCATTAAGGTCCGCGGAGCGTTAACGAGCGGCTTAAGAGTGCGTCAACGTGTAACGAGACCGAGGTGAGTATCATCCGCACTAACGAGTTAGCGGCGTACGACACAATTATGCCACTCGTCACGCCGGTAACAGATACGTTAGAGGTGATCGGCAAGCGTGAAAGGCAACGCAATGAAACAACTGGCAATGCCAGTATTACAGCAACATTGAGTAACATTGCAGGGGTGACTATTATTAAAACCTCGCACTTTATATTAACCCCCCCCCCTTGTAGCATAATCTATGCATACACAATACAATAATTTGAGTATTAATTTTCAATAATTGAATGCATGTGTTAATTGAGTATTGATTTCCTATCATTGAATGCATTTATTCATTTAGTATTCATTCTCTATCACTGAATGCATTTGTTAATAGAGTATTCATTTCCTATCACTGAATGCATTTATTCATTTAGTATTCATTCTTTATCACTGAATGCATTTATTAATTTAGTATTCATTCTCTATCATTGAAAGCATTTATTAATTGAGTATTAATTTTCTATCGCTGAATGCATTTGTTAATTGAGTATTAATTTTCTATCACTGAATGCATTTCTTAATTGAGTATTCATTTCCTATCATTGAATGCATCTGTCGATTATGTTTTTATCGACCCAAAGACGATACAGGTAATTACCATACTATGCTATTACAAATAATTTCTGTTACTGCAAAATCAGGCAATCTTTTCACATCGCGTTGCAACTTGCAATTTTCTCCATAAAATCTCTCCTCGCCATGGCAGATGTATGGTGCACATTATACTACTAATGACCAAGCAAATGAGGAATAAGTGCACTTTTTGTAGGAGCGGATGTTATCAATTGCAATAATTTCTGCATTATTGCAATATTATTAGTATCATTTTCTTGTTCGTCCGACAGCTATTGATGACTACTCGCCGACCCTACGTATTTCTAGAAAGCTAATCTCTGTACTCATAATGACAATATGCAATATAGATGCACTCGGAAAGCAAAGTCACGTTGCAGGCAACGAGTGCGTGACCCATTGATGACTTAGCACGCGGTGCGAATAATTACGGAGATGCAATCCGTGTGTTTCACGCTGTCGCAGCGACGTACGTGCACTCAGCGGTAGCATAATAACCGGGGATCCCCGATAGTCGATTCCTCGGGCGCATAATGCTTTATTTCACAATAGCCACATGCGGCGCGTCCGCGCATCGCACGTGAGAGTAACGGTGCGATAAAATGAAACTCGCGTGCGTCCTCGGGGCATCCGTTATTCAAAGGTTCTTCTCTTTCATCAGCAGCAAAGGAAATGCACTTGTACACTGTGAAGACCACACATATCGCCATAGCACAAAGAATTACGGTGGAAATACAATAAAACAGACGGCATAATTCAGTCTTCATAAAGAGTCAGTTAAGAGAATTAAAAGAAATTAATAAACATTGAAAAATGTGAGAGAGATTTAATAAAAATATTTTAAACTTAATTATTAGTTAATTAAGTGTCAACGTTAAATCATTTCGCGAATTAATTAATAACGTTTATCCAATGCAATTCTTCTAAGTCATTTAATCAGTTCCGTGCATTCGGCATTTTTTTAAGCTACAAACATGAATTTAAAAACATACAGCGAGGGTCGGCATTTGAAATTCGGTGTGTTTAACGTAGTGAAAGAGGAGAAACAAGACAGGAAAAAAGTGGTATTATCTCGTTCCAGAGTATTCGAGTCACGAACGGATTCCCGTATGCACGCGATGCTCTTCGGTGCATCGCGAAATAATAATAATTATAACAACTCGCTTCCGGCGCGCAACGAACTCACGCACGAATCTCGGAAAAGTTTGTTGCATCCACGAACTTGTACGTTTGGTTCGCCGAAAGTATTTCTCCCATTTGAGGAATTAGAAGAATAACTGAACGCAGGTGTTTCGAGGAAAAATAATTTATGAAACGCGATCGGCTGCCATAAATGTGCTTTGTTAAATTTAATGTATCAACATTTTTCGATTCATTTTTTGCTCTTCTTTTAGTAATAAGGAATTATGTAATAATCGAGCTATTATTAATCATGTAATAATTGAATCTGTTTGATTGATATCACTTCACTTTATTTACTTTATCCTTCGCCTAATAAAAAATATAATGTAATTAGTAACAATTGAAGCCATTTAATTGGTATCATTTCATGTATTTGTTTTATCTTTCACCTTACAAAAAATATAATAATCTAACTAGAAACAATTGAATCCGTTTAATTTATATAATTTCGTGTTTTTACTTTATCTTTCACCTAATAAAAAAAATCTAACTAGTTACAATTAAATCTGTTTGATTAATATCAATTCCTGTTTTTATTTTACCTTTCGTCTAATTAAAAAATACTGATGTGGCTTCTAAAAATAAGTGTTGAGGCTTTAAATTTCGGGTCAACCGCGTTGTACTCGTGCTGTAATTGCCTAGTCTCGTCTACAAGTTTGTGGTTTACCGGGCGAATCCTTCCGTTAAAAAGTCACGGTTCGCGGCTATCGCAGCTTAACGAGCGTTACTGCACGGCGAACCGCAGGGGCTACAGAGAAGCGAGTATCGACGGCACCGATGCTCGTCTTGGAAATAAACGAGGCATCGAAGATGCGCGGAGTGGTGGCACGCTGCGCCCGACCGAAATAGAAATATACGAGCTCGGTCTCTCATAGACAATGAGGAAGAAAGGGAGTATTCGGTCGGGAGGAACCACGTAGGTAGCGATGCGTGCCGGCAGCACCGCAGCTACGGTACTTACCTATACACCCCGGTCCTTGCATCGTAAATCACTACTTATAACTACGGGGCGATCGAACGAGTGATCCGGCGAACGAGAGACCGGAAGCGGGGAGCCTCGGGGTTCAGGAACCTCTCGGTAAAAAAAATGCTTTTCCCCCTCCCTGCCCTTTCACATCACGTCTTTTCAGTATCCAAAAAAAAATCAGTAGATAAAATATATAGATTAATATCTAGATTAAAAAATCAGTAGGTAAAATATGTAGATTAATATCTAGATTAAAAAATCAGTAGGTAAAATATGTAGATTAATATCTAGATTAAAAAATCAGTAGGTAAAATATCTAGATCAATATCTAGATAAAAAAATCAGTAGATAAAATATCTGGATTAATATCTAGATAAAAAAATCAGTAGATAAAATATCTAGATTAATATCTAGATAAAAATCAGCAGGTAAAATATCTAGATTAATATCTAGATAAAAAATCAGTAGGTAAAATATCTAGATCAATATCTAGATTAAAAAATCAGTAGGTAAAATATCTATATTAATATCTAGATAAAAAAAATCAGTAGATAAAATATCTAGATTAATATCTAGATAAAAAATCAGTAGGTAAATATCTAGATTAATATCTAGATTTAAAAAATCAGTAGGTAAAATATCTAGATTAATATCTAGATAAAAAAATCAGTAAGCAAAATATCTAGATTAATATCTAGATTTAAAAAATCAGTAGTAAAAATGCATTTTCGATATAAGTATTATTGTCGGGTTATTCGTTCTCTGATTGGCTATCGAGTTGCTTGCAACGTATGAGCTACTATTTTTTTTATTCACTGTAGGAATCTCTGCCACAGCGTGTCGTGAATTTTCTCGACGAAAGTCGGGGGGAAAAGACTCGTGAAAGTGTATCGATTAATCGACGAGCAGACGGAAGACGATCAGTGGGTCAGGATGTCAGTAAACACAGTCGAAGAGAAGGACAAAGAGCGGATACGGTTAACGACGTCCGTGAAACCGTGACAGCCAGCTACTACGATAAGAAAAAGTAACAAAAGTCAGCGTCGATAAATTCGTCGATTCTTCGTCGTTGTTTCGCCGCCGGACGAACTTTTCAACGCTCGGCCGAGTTTTCGTTTCGCGGGGAAAAAGACAGAAGTGCATCGTGAACCGAAACTGAGGCATTTTTCTCGCGCAGATGGCGACGTACGAATAAGGAGCGCTCTGGATCTCGCGGGCAATGACTATGAGAATTTGAATTGCCGCCTTAAAAGAGCAGCGGTTTGTTGGTCACGGCGAGGCTGCACCGAGAGAAAAAATTTCCTTGATTCCAAAGAAATGGGTGGATTGAATTTTTTTCATTGATTTCAATGAAATATTTCTTTGAATTTCAAAGACACGATCTCCTTGATTTAAAGAAACGATATGCCTGACGGCACCCGGTCTGTCAACGTTTGGCTCATTCGCGATAAGTCGTATTGGTGTTTCTCGAGCAAGCTGATCTGTTATGTTATAGTTAAGTCAAGTCAAATCAAGAAGATAATCATTGGTTAAACCATCGAGGTTATTGATGAACATATCTAAGTACTATGGTACGTAACCAAAAACTTGGTGAACATAACCAATAATTTGGTTGATGACATCATACAAAGAAAATATAATATTAACTTAAGGATATTATTTAATTGAACCTCAAAGAAATGTTTCATAGGTTGAGATTTCAAGGAAATTTCATTGAATCAAGGAAACATTTTCTCTCGGTGTGGTGAATGAAACGGGCGGTTCAGTCGCGACTCCATCGATTATACACGCGAGCTGAAATGTTTGGCCCTGCCAACCATCCACCACGAATGATTGCACTCGCCAAAATAACGAGTTTATAGTTTTCGGTGGCGTCTATACTTATATAGCTATTGTGATTTATACTGTAGCTTATGTAGCGCGTTCACCAAAAGTCACTGGTGTTTGCGCTCGATATACCGACGTGGATTGTACAGTATAACTATTTATATTTCAATTTGCCCGGGGGAGTTGAGGGAAGGAAGGGTGTGTTTTAAGTGCGGCAGCGCGGAGCCAAACCGAGCGAATCGATCGCGAAGCACGTGCGAGGCAGGAAATGTGCCATCTCGTAACTCTTTGCGGCAGGTCAGTGAACGGACGCATCAATTTTTCGCTTCGACACCCGGCGAATAATGCAGCTTCGCTTAATTATAACTGCGAGTTTAACAACTCGGGTTCTTTCGCTCGTCAGAGGCGCAAAAAACATGGGTTTGTAATTAATGATGTTGATGTTCGGGTAACTGATCGACGGTACTGGGAATTAATTAGAATTGTTTTTATGAAAATGTTGCGAAGGCTTTTGAATTACATTTTGATTTACGAATACATTTTCTTTTTTTGCGCGTCTTTTTTTGGTCGTGACCGTGACCATCAAAGTCGTGTCGATAGACAGAAATATTTTTGTATTTTGTGCTAGAATTGATATTGGCGATGGTTGAATAAATCAATCTTATTGGTGTCGGTTCATAACCTAATGACCACAAGGAGATGAAGATTCTAGCATTAATTGCGAGAGACGTAAAAAGTTTTGATAAATTATTTAACGTTGAAAAAACCTGAATTTCATAATATTTCTATAAAGATTCGGTTAAAAATCAAGGTGTCTCGAAACAAATTAGTAAACCTTTATTTTCTGCTCCGAATAAAAAATTTTCGACAGCGCATTTTCAATATTTTTCTATCAACAGGCAGAAATCACCTATGAAGCAATTTACAGCAATTTTGTTTATCATTTACTCACATAACGCCAGACGAAAAACCAAAAGAAAAACAAGAACAAAACACACCACGAGCACTGAAATTCGCACCGGATCCTCCTTTCAAATATAACGCGAGACAAAGAGCCGGAAGATGAAACTTGTGATGGGCAACTTGTGACAAAACTGTTCACGACAGCGCGGAGAGTCGTGCGGATGAGGCCTCTGGAACGAATGATAGTACACTAAACAAGTGAGTATTATGCCGCTAGAACGTGAGTCAAGTCCGAGGCAAGTGAGCTGATGGTGAGTGAATGGTCAGAGTAGTGGTAGAAGCCGGTGCAATTGCGGCGATGGCGGTGGACGACGAATCGCGAGTTGTAGAAGCGACTCCCGAGCGTGCAGCACGTATACAATCCAAGACTTTCACTCCTGGTCGTCGCACACGCGGAGCCGATGAAATTCTCTCCATCGACCAAACAAACATAGAAAAAGCTTCGAGCGCGAGGAGAAAGGCCGTGAAAATTTTCTCGGTCGTCGGTCCCGTCGCTTCTGCAAAACTCATCCGGAATTTTCGGAAAAATATCGTGTTCAACTGAAACGTTGTAATTCGTTAATTTGGAAAAAAAAGAAAATAATATTTTTAAAAATGTATAAAAGTGGGTTCTGTCCCGGACTTATTTCAATGGAGTATGTACGGGAGCAAGTCGATGGTACGCCAAGTTTTTTGCATGCCAGTGACTAGAGGGACGATGCTTGGCTAATATATTGGATGATTTGATTTATTTTTGAAATTTAATATTTTTTAAAAGATTTATTTTTGAAATTTAATATTTTTTACAAGATTTATTTTTGAAATTTAATATTCTTGAAAAGATTTATTTTTTAAATTTAATATTCTTGAAAAGATTTATTTTTTAAATTTAATATTCTTGAAAAGATTTATTTTTTAAATTTAATATTCTTGAAAAAATTTATTTTTGAGATTTAATATTTTTTAAAAGATTTATTTTTTAAATTTAATATTTTTTAAAAGATTTATTTCTGAAATTTAATATTTTTTAAAAGATCTTTTTGGGAATTCCGGAATTTCGTAAAAATATCGTGTGCAACTGAAACGTTGTAATTCGTTAATTTGGGACGGTTGATGAAACGAAAGAAAAATGGAAGGCCGACGCTGTCTGCCGCAGCCTCCGCGGAACGTCTCGACTCGAATATGTATTCCGTTGTACGTATGTGTGGGTCGACGTGTGGATCGCGTTGTCTGTGTGAGCTCGCGATGAGATCACAGAGCCAACTCCTCTCGATGATATCACTCGACACCGACTGTCCTCTGTTTGTTTATTCCACTCGCGTGGTATCAGCCACTACTGATGTCGTATTTATCGTTTTATCGCAAAGTTTTCGTTCCGTTTAATTGCCTGTTACGAGATGGTTTATCGGTGTTAAAAAAAGGTTTGTTTACGAGACACGACTACGTTTTGTAACAAGTGGATCGCGGTGAATAATTAGAATGCTGACAAATGAATGTAAATTGAATTTTGGTTTACAGTGGCATTTTTGTGTTGTCGATTTTATAATTATGGAAGTAAACATACAAACAACGTTTCTCTTTTTAAATTGACTTCATCAAACTTGTTTCGATTATAATAAGTGATTTATTTCATATTCAAGGTCTTCCCAAGATTTGGATTTTCGTTGCTTTCTCTTAGAAAAAGTATCGTTCAGATGTCTGTCTAAAGTGACAACTTTGTTTTAATTGTTACTGCAATTATTTAAAAAAAATGTCGCGAATAATGACTTGCCTAGCAGACCTGACTGTTCTCTGATTTTAGTGCACTAATGGTTCTCAGTGTTCGAGCCAATTTCGACGCAGTCTTCGCGAAGAGAGTGAAGGAAAAAAAAGTGAGAGCGACTGATTGATGGATGTTCCCACGAGTCGTGGTTATTCAGGTCTCGGCGTGAAATTTGATTCGGATGTTGAGCTCACTTTGTTCACCAATTTGTGTGAAACCATTCTAAAAGTGAGAACCCAATGTTTTTCGTGTGAAGGAGTTCACACGAAAAACAATGGGACATCACCAGACAAGGAGTCTGGTGATGTCCCATTCATGGTTTCCAGAGGATTCGCTTCTTCTATCTTCAATTATGCAAATGCACGCCAAAATATATGATACCGTTTATGATCATTTTCACGGAGAAAAATAATCAGGGGTGATAAGAAATCGATTGCTGTACATTAAAGAATTGTTTGCTCTCGCAACAAAAAAATTAGCTAGCACAGACATTTTTAGCTGTCCTAGCAAAACGTTTGTTATCACTCCGTTAAAATATCTCTGTTTTACTATGAATTTATGGACGCGTTCTTTAGTGTTACATTAAACCACCAGCTTTACGCTCAATTTCAACTTGTGGTATATCTGTGTAAACCGAGTCCTCGATATCACTTGGATTCCCGCGCGTGGGCCAGCAAATCTCTCAACGGTCAGCCTACCGTGACGTTACTGAACATAATGTACCGCTTGGCCTTGAAGAAATTCTTTGCCAAAGAAATGTGGAGGCTACACACCGCTATATATACACACTTATTTTATCGTCCCTGATGATAAGAGTCCTTTTCGTACGTGTCGCAAGAGTGGCTCGGGTGAATTTTTGTTTTTCACACGAATTCTTTAGCCGCTTGCAAGGCGAACGTCGCAGTGGGAGACGAAAATACAATTTTCTCTGTACGTCCAGTAACCGGGAACTCCGCGTTATGTTTTCAGCAACTGGTACGTTTATCTTGCGACCAATCATAATGAAATAAAAAATGCATAAATTGTTACTTCGTTGCTGTGTATTTTACGAGATCAAGTTTCTCAGTTCTTGCAATGTCATCAATTTTGTCGTTACGTGTACATTTTTTTCACCTTTATGAAAAAAAAAATCCAATTAGGTCGTGACAATGTTTTTGTGGTTCACAATTACGTAATTATTTTTCATATAAGAATACAAATGAATCGCTCCATCCTGTCCAAGAGAAGTCTATATTCCTGCGTCCTCTGGGTCTCGTACTTTCCCACGCGTGGGCCACAAGTCACTGGAACGGTCAGATTGTCGTGACCGAGCAAAAAAGTACTAAACTTCTTGTTCTCCTCTGGAGCGCAGTCATGTGCAAGACCACGAGGAACGCCGTTCACGTGTTCTTTCTGGGTTACGCCTTCCATTCGAGATCCCAATCGACAGCAATCGATCTCAAACTGTCTTGTTCGATTACCCCCTCTGGCAATAAACATATATTTCAATTACAAACTGCCATGTCACGAAATGATTTTTTAATTGTGTACAATCTTTGTTTAAATCTTGTTAAATATACCCCCAATACAGTGGAAACTAATACATTAATACATACAATATACTCGTACTTTTATTATTAAAATATGTCAGAAATTTATTGTGCAATAAATTTTGACAGTCTTTTAATTCGCAGTACAAATATTTTACTCTAACGCTGCAAATTCAGGGACAAAAAAGAGACATTAAAAAATTGATCTGACGACCATCTGCGTTCAGCGATGGGACGCGTTCGCGCGTACCCGTCTCACGTGGGCAGTTTGACTTTATAGCTGTCCCACTTTTCAGGGCTAAATTACGAATTAGTCCGCCGCTCGCACCCACGCTCGATTTTTCACTCGCTCCCCCCGTCTCACGTTCGACCCCGAGGACATCCGTGTAAAACTATAGTCGTCGGTTATGCAGTTGACGCTCGAGTGCATCGGCGCTGCGCGGTTAGTTCCGCTCGCGCGGGTCAGTGTGTCACTGACAATTAACCTGTGGACTGTTGCAGCTCCGATTTCTGTCACATTGAATTATCCACGACTCTCGGAAATCACCGAATACCGCGTCCAACGAGATTTATTATATTTCACTCGCGGGTAAACTCATCAGCTTCACAGGCGCAATTTGAGAAAATGAATATATTAGAAAGTAAAAGAAATCTACATATTTCACCACATGAACCACATGATATGCAGTCAATTAACCTGTCTGACCCCGACTTTCATCACAGTGTCAAATAACTTCAAATATATTGGATTCAATTACGGTTTAGTAACTGAGAAACCGGTCGATAATTATTTTACAGACGCTAAACTAAGATGATATGACACATTTATGAACTTCCTGCCTACGAGACATGCATACTCTCGG
This sequence comes from Pimpla rufipes, assembly GCA_963932165.1. NCBI lineage: Eukaryota > Metazoa > Arthropoda > Insecta > Hymenoptera > Ichneumonidae > Pimpla > Pimpla rufipes. The sequence goes on along the minus strand of OZ010641.1, from coordinate 12,931,967 downwards.
ATGTATTGCATCTTCTTAAGGGAAAGGTCAGACTTCCATAGGCGTGAGAGAGATTTAACGGAGTTTATGGTGAAGCGAGAGAGGACCGCTGTATTTTACGGTACGATGCGAATAAAATGGTAAAAGTTTTCTTCGGTAGTGTAGTGGTCAGTATCCACATGTAATGAAAATATTCTTCGGAAGTGTAATGGCCAATATTTCAATTTTCACACGGTACAAATATTCTTCGGTAGTATAATGGTCAATATCCCCATTTTCACATGGTATAAATATTCTTCGGTAGTATAATGGTCAATATCCCTATTTTCACATGGTATAAATATTCTTCGGTAGTATAATGGTCAATATCCCCATTTTCACATAGTATAAATATTCTTCGGTAGTATAATGGTCAATATCCCCATTTTCACATAGTATAAATATTCTTCGGTAGTACAACGGTCAATATCCCCATTTTCACATAGTATAAATATTCTTCGGTAGTATAATGGTTAATATCCCCATTTTCACATGGTATAAATATTTTTCGGTAGTATAATGGTCAATATCCCCATTTTTACATGGTATAAATATTCTTCGGTAGTATAATGGTCAATATCCCCATGTTCACATGGTACAAATATTCTTCGGTAGTATAATGGTCAATATCCCCATTTTCACATGGTATAAACATTCTTCGGTAGTATAATGGTCAATATCCCCATTTTCACACGGTATAAATATTCTTCGACATTACAATAATCAGCATCCACGTCTACACTATGACTATAATATGCAAATGGTTACTTAATTACTTCATACAATTTAATTAACCCAATTTCATTATTCATTAAGCTCCATTTTCACTCGAGAACTTTATAATTCTTGTCCTTAAGGTTTCAGTCAATGTTTACAAAATTTAATGAGTCATTTACAAGATTCCCTTGCCTAATTATTCCGTGCAAATAAAGTGACTGAATAAAAAAAAAGTATGCTCGCGGTACGAATGTGTGACCGATGACTCCGCCTCGGTGTGACACCCGTGGCGTCTGGAATTGACACTAGATAAACGCGGAACACACGTAGTGAGCGCGATAATTGCGACGAAATGAATCAAATGGATGAAACGCGCGTGGCGAGCACGGAGAATGCGTTAAGAAAGCCTCTCACTCTCTGTCTATCCACACGGACGTCTCTCACTGACCTCTGCCAAACGTGTGGACCAGGGTATTTCGACCCCGCTCCGCAAATAGTTCCTTCCCCTCGAGCAGAGCCAAAGCGAGAGTAAAGAGCGAGGGCGACAGGCCGCGCCGAACAAAGAATATGAATTCATCTTCGCAGCCCGCTAATTTAAATTCTACCGTCCGCGCGCGCGAATTCCGGGGATATTCTTTGCGGGAGCGAAACGCTCTCGGGTTGGTCCCGCGAAGGCACTGCGAGTGCGAATACCGCACGAAAACAGAATCCCCCGAAGAGCTGGAGAAGATTAATAACACCGGGGAGTTCAAAGCTCGCTCTTTATGCTTCAAGCCCGCGCCGAAGATTTGATGTACTGCTAGCGAGGAATGCGAAGAAGAGGAAGCGAGGAACACGTTCTATTGTATATTCAAACGCGGAAAGACAGATGAATTTGGATTCTATGAACAACTCTGGAGTTTTTGGCGAATGAAATTACTTCTTGTTACTGTAAAAAAAAAAATGTTATGTTGTATTGAAATGTCGAGAATTGAATCACAATGAGTGATTAGTTGCTGATTGGATGCTTTTAGTTTACGCTAATAACAATTTCAGTCGTCTGTTTGGTAAAATGAATTACGAAGATTTTGTTTTTTTTTTACACTTGTTCACCTTCACAGCCACGTCGCTCAATTTATGAAAGAAGCTTGCGTATGACGTATAATACGCAAAGTATTAATAGAGCGAAGACAAAAGATCGTCCAAGCTTTTCGTGACTTGGCGAAACAATCTCAGGAACGACACGCAGCGACGATAAAAAATTCCAATCACGACGAAGGAAGTTGACGTTACACAGAGGTTGGACAGCTCGGCACGAAACGAATCAGTGATCAATTTATGCGTGATTGTTTCCGTACAATATTACGCGTTATATAACATGAATTATCGCTAACCAGAAAATTTACGTTCGCGTATTAATTACACTGAATCTACCTCTGGATCGTGCACAAACACTGCAATACAAATTCCCGTTCAGTGCGTTTAATTGATTCCTAAAACTTTGTAAAAACAATGAGAATTATTTTCACTTTCTATTAATAATAATTTATTATTATTATTAATAATATTCTATTAATATTAATAATAATAATAATAATAATAATCACTATTAATAATTCTTCGAATTATTAATAGTAATAATTTTCTACATTTGGTATTCCATCACATCAATCTCTTTCCACTTGATTTGGCTAACGTCGAGCGAATCAACTTCCTTGAAGATTTTTCTTTTGTCACCGTAAAAGCCACACGTGACTGTAGCAAGACATATGGCTATATGACAATATACATTGGGCTTGTACAAAAATAAGTCGAGGAGACAGTCAGACAATGGGGCGCGTCTCGCGAGAAACTCCATTTCATTTGAATTCACCACGAGCGATCGAGTGCGCACCGCGCGTACCACGTGCAACTATGATTGTTGTGCACTCTTTCTCCGCGCCTACACGTGAGAGCGTGCGGCGCAGGTTCGTAACAGAAAGTTCACCATTAAATTCCATTTAAATTCCACGCTGTTTACGTCGTGTGCGCACCAATGTTTTTTCACTCTCGACTCAACAACAAAACGAGACTGAGATATTTTTCTCACTTTCCTCTCGTCTATTAAAAACTCCATAGCCGGACGAGACAATTTTTCTCCTCATCAGTGGTGTAACCACGACGACGAGCGATTCGCACGGGTGTTCCGGCCAACTGTGCCAATATTATGTTTTATGCAAACCTGCCACTCGAAATACACACAAATGTCGATTTCCCGAGAGATCTGGGCCACCTTCGATTCTGGGAAGAGTATCTTTCTCATTCGCGCTTCCTTCAACGTTGGTCGCTGCGTATATCGACAGCGGGAATCTCACTTTTGGTGCTTGTCGGTTTTTATGATAATTATTTTTATGATAATTAATATTAAGATACAATTGTAATTTTTATTTCAATTTTCCTTTTATTTTAACTAATTTTAATTCCCTTACTATTAAAATTAAATAAAAATTAAATGAATAATTTAATTTTTATTTTTTTAGTATCATTATCGCTATTAATATTACCACAGCAATTCACCTTTTTTTACGTTTTAAAGTCAACTTCATATTCATAGTCTTGTGTTCATTGAAATTTTTTTTTTTTATTGGGTGTTTATGTCGATGATAAAAAAAATACATTATACTTAAAAAAAAAATTAAATATTTTGTTGTAAAACAAAAATTGCTCCGGTCCCAAAAATTGGCACGGAGAGGTTTTCGTCTCCAGCGTCGACGCGAAAAACCCGGGAGGCATTTGACGTCGCCCGACTCATCAGTGAGCGCATTCAACCGACGTTAAGTGGTTAAGTGATTTCGTAAGTGCAGGCGACGTACTTTTCGGCCGTTGTTGTCCGTACAACGGGGAGACGGTGGTCGGGGCGGTTTGCGGGGAATGAAGCAAAGTGGATGCTATCTGCCGTCAAGGTCGGCCGTGATCTCGAAATATCCCGGTGAATCGATCGGGCGATTCGAAATAGAATTGAGTTTTGCGTGTATTTTCGTTATAAAAGTGGCCCGAGTGCGAGAGAGTGAGGAGTATTCTTCGCCTCCCTTTCGTCCCGACGCGAGCGTCAGTCAGACCCTGTGAATAAAAAGAGCACGAGACGCGGAAAAGGTTCGCACCCTCTGAGACGAGCGACATGCAAAAAAGTGTGTGCTAGATTTATTTCATCTTTTTCTTTAAAAAAAAACATTTTTAATCACAGAAAAAATTCTTACATGTAACTGTCCTGTCAAAAAAAAAAAAAAACAACTGAAATACACCGTAATTTTGACTGAAATATAACTATTCTTAGCTTTCACCGTAAAAATAACAGAAAAATACTCATTCATATTGCGAACAATGAACTATAATTTAATAATAATAATAATTAAAATAATAATTTGCTGGAATGAACGGAATCATTACCCAAATATTAGTAATTTTTCGTGCGCATAATTAATTACTAATCTTTTTTCTCCGTGTACAATTGTATATTTTTTGTCACACGGTGGTCCTCGCAAAAAAAAATCATTTAGAACTGGTTGTGAAAGAAAAAAATTCAATTTTGTGCCGTGCGTAAGAGAACGCGCGGGAGGAAACGAACAGCCATTGCGTGCTCGGGGAGAACTTTGTTCGAAAAGATATTTTCGGAGCTTGACGGTTAAAACGAGACTCCGCATAAATCATTGCGCCGCTGCTTTATAAGACGTCCGAGGGCCTTTTTCAACCTGGCAGACGAAAGCTCTGATTGTGCCCGCCCGCCGCTCTTTTTTTTTTTTTTTCTTTTTCTTCTCGCTCCCCTTCCGCTCCATGTGTTTCGGCACTCGGGGCACGCGCTCGACCCGCGGGCCTCGCGAATGCTGCAGCGGCCGATTTATTTTTTCATTCGACTCGTACTGTCAATATTATTATTGGCACATTTGGCGCGTGCTGAGGCCTCCCCGACGGTTTTCGAGGCTCGAATAAAGAATTCGAAAAGCCGGAAATACAGAGCGTCGCGGGGGCCTCGTGGAAAAATAATATTGGCCCGATGATGAAGTGGAACAGATGATTTATTGAGAAGAAGCAGAGACAAGAAAATAACGCGATATAAATATGAAGACATCGGGTGATAATCGAGGAGCCGATAATTTAAATTATTTGTATTAAAATATTAAAATTTTGCTGTCGCTGTATTAAAATTATTATAAAATTATTATAAAATTATTATAAAAATTATTATAAAAATAAATTATAAAGATTGGCGATAGTGCCAATCGATAGCCTCGATCGATTCGGGATCAGCGACCTCGCCTAAAAAAAAAAAAAAAAAAAAAAAAGTGCAATGCCAGTGAAGACGTCGAACAATAGATGCACCGTGCTTTACGTACAACAAAAGGCGCAGCACTCGACACGAGCGCGAATAAACGTGGCGCCAGACGTCTGACGACTATCGACCCTAACCACTTATTTTTTTCACTGTCGCGTACGTGCAGCACGTCAAGTCGATACTCGGTATGAAACAACCTGGTCGCGAACGGTGGACGTTGGATACAATGTAACGATAATGTGTACGAGAACTTTAATGCACGTACGATTTATATTCATGAAGACTGTAAGTTTGCAATCGATATTTGGAACGGAGTAACAATGTTGCATAAAGGTAAGGTGAACGGCCCAGTTACAGATAATGGCGTGATCAATAACTAGAATGAGAAATATTTTTATCGTTGGTTACTTTTGTTGTCATCTTCACAGAAAAAAATATCGACGGTGCGATAACAACATTTTTGCTGCTGTAACTGCAAATTTTCCGTGGTAGCTGAAAATTTTGCTGCGACAGCGAAAAATTCGTCGATACAACAATCGATTTGTTATCACTCCCTGATTATGACGCCGAGAGTCCGGAATTTTTTCGTCAGTGACTAATATCGTTTCCTTATCCTTATATCATAAATTTAAAAAAAACTTCCATGTAGTTATGGATAAATAATCATTTTTGTTTTTTTTTTATGAGTTCTAATCGAAGAATTTTGAAAAAAAAAAAAAAAAAAATTTAACGTTTGAAAGCTTCAACAAGCTTTATCGGCAGTGCGTTCAAAATCCACGTGTCCATAACCGAAGCTTTTCGGAAAAGAAAGAGAGAGAAAAGGAAATCGTTTCAGTCAAAGCGCCGTATAACAAGTGCCAGCAAACCGACTGCAAACAAGTGGCGAGTGCATAAAAGCCTCGAAAGTTGAACTTTCCAGCCAGCTGCATCAGCAGTTCGCGCGAAGAAATTCGCGGGTTCGAAAATTCCCCGAGCTTTTCCAGTGTAACACACGCTTCACTCGCCCACACGCGTAATTTATGCATTAACTGCAGCGAGGAGAGGCGATTTAACAGCGCGCCGTAAAAACCGCTCGGAGCCTCGAAAACAAATCGATCGCCGGCTCCGCGAAAAAAAATACCCAAAAAACGTTCTCGTGCGAAGCGTTAAAAAAGATTTTCCAAGATTTTCCGTGGAAAGGAAAATTCGCGTTCCTCGGTGGACGCGAATTTCGTTTCCCGTGATTTTATTACTAAAAAAAATACTCGCGATACTCGCAAGACTCATTAATACTTCCTAATATTAATAATATAATATTTCGTCATAATATTATTCTTCTATTACACGGCATAATATTATTCCTTCTATTATTATATTATATTGATATTATTCTTATTATTCCTTCTATTATTCTATTATATTGATATTATTCTTATTATTTCTTCATAATTCATAATATTAATATTTCTTCATGAATACTTCTCAAAGTATTATTCGGTATGTATTATTCCAATCCGCCAATTAATTCAAGACTCTTTTAATATTTAAGCAATACTGTTTTAAAACTTCCGTTTTTTGCGCGGGCTGGTCGCTCGCGCTTTGGCCACGACGAAAAGCGACATCAGCGGGACGAAAATATTTTGGTAAACCATCAAGAAAAAATTGCTCGGAATGCTCTTTGGATGAGAGCGCGAGATCTTACGAGATATCCCGGCGGCAGCGGCGCGCATCCCTTTTCCTCCCGTCATCACAGAGCTCGCGGGCTGCAACGGACTTCCTAATATTAATAATATAATATTTCCTCAATATTATTCTTCTATTATACGGAATAATATTATTCTTCTATTATTTTATAATATTAATATTATTCTTATTATTTCTTCATAATTCATAATATTAATATTTCTTCATGAATACTTCTCAAAGTATTATTCGGTATGTATTATTCCAAACCGCCAATTAATTCAAGACTCTTTTAATACTTAAGCTTAATATTCATAATATCAATTTTAATACTTAATATTCATAATATCAATTTTAATACTTAATATTCATAATATCAATTTTAATACTTAATATTCATAATATTAATATTTCTTCATGAATACTTCTCAAAGTATTATTCGGTATGTATTATTCCAATCCGCCAATTAATTCAAGACTCTTTTAATATTTAAGCAATACTGTTTTAAAACTTCCGATTTTTGCGCGGGCTGGTCGCTCGCGCTTTGGCCACGACGAAAAGCGACATCGGCGGGACGAAAATATTTTGGTAAACCATCAAGAAAAAATTGCTCGGAATGCTCTTTGGATGAGAGCGCGAGATCTTACGAGATATCCCGGCGGCAGCGGCGCGCATCCCTTTTCCTCCCGTCGTCAAAGAGCTCGCGGGAGCCGCGACGGGCTAACAGGGACTAATCGCTGTCGCGGTACAACGAGGAGAAAACGAAGCGAGGCCCGAGAGAATACGCGGGTCGTACGTACGGCCAGCGCGGATTTTCACTCCGCCATGGAAGCCAAAGTCCCGACGGGATGCCAGAGACGTTTAATTCGAGACTTGCCAAGTGGCGTAAACTTTGTTATTCGATGCTCGGATTCTCCGTCGACTCATATACGCGGCTCATATACGCAATAATAAGCGGTTAATAATGATCGTTTAACCCACCCGAACGTCGCGATTTCCAACCGAGCGTGTGACGTTCACTTTTTAGATTGTCCGACGAGCGACGTTTATCGCACAACGGGCTAAATGGCTCTTCTGGCATTGTTCGCGGATTTTGTGTGTGTGTTTTTTTTCGCGAACTTTAACATTATTTTCGCGCGACGCTGCCAGCCAAAATCCCGAGCCCTAATCGTCGGACACCGGAAGTCCGATTTTAAACGGTACATAAATCAAATTTCACACGTCGTTTCGTCACCTCATTTGAGGTAAGGACGTTGCGTTCTTTTTTTTTTTTTTAAGGGCGATTACATATTTTCGTCTTGTTGGTTCCATTATTCGATTTGATTATTCGTTTTTCATACAAAATTCAAAATTCGACAGGAAATTAATTACAATCCAATAATGAATAAATTGTTTCAATTGTACACCTCAAAAAAATATATATGGATTTACTAAATTAAAAAAATGGAATTACTAAATAAAAAAATGGAATTACTAAATTAAAAAAATGGAATTACTAAATTAAAAAAATGAAATTACTAAATAAAAAAAATGGAATTACTAAATTAAAAAAAATGGAATTACTAAATTAAAAAAATGGCTTTACTAAATAAATGTCTTACATTGGCTTGGATTTGGCATTTTCGATAGCCGAACATGTTTTAATTTTCAGTTGGTTTCGCGTTGCCGTAACGGGTAACGTGAACATCGTCAGATGGACCAAACGATTAATAGTCGTCATTTAATAGTTGCCAGGGCAACAGCGGTTTCTTTGTGCCCGATGTATTTTTCACCCCGCGTAGGTGAGAATGTTTCATGTTCGAGTCGCGAGAGCCAAGAAACCGATTGTTCGCGGTTGGCCGATCCAGCGAATGTAACACCGCGGACAGGCGCAAAGTTTTCAGCGAAAGAGCGGCTCTCGACCAGCGCTAAACAGCGACTTGTCGGGGCTTCCAAAGACGACTCGTTAGAAGAGAGCCGCTTGTTTTCCGCGATTATTATGACGACCTTGCCTGGGCGGCCCCGCGCATGCCAAGAATTCGGCAAAATTTTCGCGAACTTTCGTAATTTTCCGCGATATTTGCACGTGGAACCATCGCGCACTAAGTCACGCACACGCATCGCCTGTTTAGCAACATCACCGGAATTAACGTTTGCAACGCATTCGCCGGTGATTTACGTATCTCGAATTCGCGACCGTGGAACCGTCAAAGTGTCACTCAAGCGTCCGACTTTTGGTCAGTTTTCGCTCGCAAAGCGATTTGGGTTTTGGAATCCGAGTGGCAATCGATAATTCCTCATCTTTTACTGAAGATTACTTGTGTCATTTATTTGAGGTTTCGTATTTTATTGAGAATTCGTATCTTCACGCTAATTCAATTATTTCGAAGGATTTTTGGAGCATTCGAAGAATAATTCACAGAATAATTTGGAGAATTTTTCTCCAAATAACCGTCAAAGTGTCACTCAAGAGTCCGACTTTTGGTCAGTTTTCGCTCGCAAAGCGATTTGGGTTTTGGAATCCAAGTGGCAATCGATAATTCCTGACCTTTTACTGAATATCACTTGTGTCATTTATTTGAGGCTTGAAACGACGAGTTTCGACTGCTGAATTCGTGTCTTCACGCTAACTCAATTTTTTCGAAGAATTTTTGGAGCATTCGAAGAATAATTTACAGAATAATTTGGAGAATTTTTCTCCAAATAACCGTCAAAGTGTCACTCAAGCGTCCGACTTTTGGTCAGTTTTCGCTCGCAAAGCGATTTGGGTTTTGGAATCCAAGTGGCAATCGATAATTCCTGACCTTTTACCGAATATCACTTGTGTAATTTATTTGAGGCTTGAAACGACGAGTTTCGACTGCTGAATTCGTGTCTTCACGCTAATTCAATTTTTACGAAGGATTTTTGGAGCATTCGAAGAATAATTCGCAGAATAATTTGGAGAATTTTTCTCCAAATAATTTACATTATTTATTTATTTTCTGCCGTTTGACAGAAGTAAAAGGGCAGGAATTATCGATTGCGGAAACTTTCATATAAAGACTGAGTTTACTGTGAAAAAAAGTGTGAGTCATTTGAAAACTTGATTCTCATTATTTCAAATAAAAAATAGGTTCTGACCTATTTTTTATATATTTATATATTTGATATATTTTATATATTTATATATTTTGTATATATTTCCCACCACAAAAATACAAAAATATTTTGTTTATTTTTTTTTTGCAATTCTTTTAATAAACAAAAATATAGCCCGACTGTTTTCGCAGTCGAATTGGCACCGGGACGTATTTTTCGCACAGTGAGTGCCGCGAAAACGGAGGCGTCGGGCCCTCCGGCTCTTCCCGTAGCCTCACCTCGTCGTCCGGCGCCCTCGACGAGGACGTCGTCGTCGTGGTGGTTTTCCTGGTGGTCTTTCGGGTGGTCCTCGACGTCCTCGTCTCGTACGGCGAGTCCCAGTCCTGAAACACCTCGGTCGTCGCCATGATGCCTTTTTCCCTCTGTCGTCGTCGTCGTCGCTAAATTATAATCCTTCCGTCGTGCGCCGCGGGGGGTTAAAACTCCGGCGCACTCGCGTCGCTCACTGCACTCCGCGGCCTCTCGAAGACCTCGGGGGTCACTCGAGCGGTCAATTTTTTCGGCGTCCGACGAGAAGTATCACAAAAAATCTCTGCCTGCCAATTTTTTATAATTTTTTATTTTTATAATTTTTTTTACAATATTTAAATATTCTTTAAATAATCTTTTATAATTTTTTAATAATTTTTTAATAATTCTTTTATAATTTTTTAATAATTTTTTAATAATTCTTTTATAATTTTTTAATAATTTTTTAATAATTCTTTTATAATTTTTTAATAATTTTTTAATAATTCTTTTATAATTTTTTAATAATTCTTTTATAAAATTTCTGCCAGCCAATTAAAAAAAAATGTATTTACGACTCCTGGTTTTTAAATTTATTTTTTCTATATCGATTCTTTAAGTTTTTTTTTTTTTTTTTTTTTTCAACAATTTGACTCGTCCGTCAGAACTCCGAGGACGCGAGCACCGTCCACGTGGTGGGTTTCGATTCGCACATATTTTCCCGTGCCTTGCGTCGCGGTCTCTTCGTGCGGTGTGCGTAAATTCGTTGCGCGTTGGACGGAGAGCTGACGCGTCGCGTTAAACGCGTAATGCGCGATCAGTTAGATGGACCACGCGAGACTGAGGTCCAGAAACACGCCGCCCCCGAGAGCCCGCGAGCTCTCGCAGCCAGCGCACCGCACGCGTCTTAAGTCCGTTTCCAGAAATACGTGGAAACATGTATAATTAGGACGTGCGCGCCGGGGATGACGGGGGGTGGGGCGGGGGGGGGTGGGGGGTTCGGTTTTCGAAAATGTTGCGATCATCGGGGTGGGGCGAATCGTCTCAACGGGGGAGCCAAAGAGAGAGAGAGAGAGAGAGAGAACGCGGGGGAGGGGAGGGCGGAGAAAGGGAAACAGTGCATCATTCACAAAATCTCGTGACCATTTCACTCGATGCCCGAGTGAATAACATAATTAAATGACTCTTGGCTACTCCAGATCGCGCGGAATTGCCGCCGAGATACGATCCGTCTGACAGCTGTGAAACGATTTCTGCAGTCGCTGTTGTGTCGGAAATAAATATATTTGATGGAATGAAAGAAGAAACAAATATTTTTGGTCGAATGAAGAAAGAAAATAAATATTTTTGATCGAATGAAAAAAGAAAGAAATATTTTTGATCGAATGAAAAAATAAAAAAATATTTTTGATGGAATGAAAAAAGAAAAAAATATTTTTTGATCGAATGAAAAAATAAAAAAATATTTTTGTACGAATGAAAAAATAAAAAATATTTTTTATCGAATAAAAAAAGAAAACAATATTTTTTATCGAATGAAAAAAGAAAAAAAAGTCTCGTGTGCCAACGAAAACGCAGTTGATGCGAATAGACTGAGTATGACTTAGGCATTGAAGGCTCAAAATTTCGAGACGAATATATTTTATTTCAAACGAGTTTTCAGAGTTTTGGGATTTAATTTTTCTTTGGAAACAAAGAAACGACGGAAGAAAATGAATTCCGAGCGTGCGGAAATATTGTCGGAAAATCGTCTTCCATAGCGCGAACGCCTTCGGCGCATAGATCCATAAACCTCAATGGACGAAAATAGTTTGACAACCGTGGCGAGCGAGAAATATATACAGACGCACTGGGAGGCTGCGGGTTGCGTCACACCGGGGGCATAATGACCTAATAAAATGACTCAATGCTTCGGAATAAACAAAATACTGCAGGACCGATGGATCTCGGAAAACGTGACTAAGACCCGGCGCGCGAGAGCTGCGTAAACAAATTCTTTTTTATCGACGGAGGCTTCGCGCGCTCGTAAAAATCATATTTCCAATCCCGTTTGACTGTCGATGGGGATGAAAAAGAAAAACGGAAAACCGACTCGTTACGTGACAGTCAGATAGGCGGAGAGAATCTTTTTACGTCCCACGAGTTAAAAATTCAATTGCAAGAAAAAAGCGTTTGGTCATTTACCTCATAAGAGAAATAAACTTTTTTGTACGAACCAGGAAAAAATATATATTTCTAATATAAAGACTACTTTTTCCTCACCAATGAAAAGATTTGAAATAATTCTATAATTTTATAGAATTATTTCAATTTCAAATTATTCCATAATTTAATAGAATTATTTGTATTTAAAATAATTCTATAATTTTATAGAATCATTTCAAATTTATAAAAATTATTTAAGGATCAACCTCCGCTAGTACTGAATCTTTTCGCACTCACATTTTCTATAAATTAAGTGTAGGGATTTTTTTTATGGTTCTTAAACCAAAAGACACAGAATAATTTACAAAAAGTGATGATAAAATTGGCTTCTGCGACGTGCAGCTTTTAAACCATTAAATAAAATAAAAAAAATTTAATCGGTCCCCTTAAGGAAAGTACTCGATATAATATCGCGAGAATAAATTGAAGACGTGCCAAATCGCAATCGGTTCGGAGGCTCCGTTTCCTGCGTTACCACAACGCGCATCTAGAAGGGAGTGCAAAATTCAAATTTATGTGTTATCGCCGCACGGCGGACGTCACAGCCCGGTTGAGCGGTGAAGAGCAGAGAGCATCCGTGACGTCTGGCGTCGGATGTGTGATGCCTGCATCAACCGCGAGACGTCATTTGCCGGCGCGAAGATGCGCGAGGCGACCCTTGCTACACTTCACGAGACACTTCACTGGCTGCCATTAAACGTCCGTTTAACGGCACGGCCATGACTTTCTTGAATTACGACAGGTACAGCACTATAAGATAATGGCTGTAACTCCGTCACTCGCAACTCAAGGATTATATGCTCTTCGTGTGTCCCAACGTTACTTATAGTTCACCGTAACATTAATTGCAATTGAATTTCGCAAAAGCGTCCGATACTATATAAACTGTAATAATTTTTTTGTTTTTCTATTTTTGTACCTGAATCTGAATCAGCCTTTTTGTGTACCTGAATCCCCTGCTTGATAATTCCGATTGACACTGATACGAAATTCCGATCAAATGGACGAAATTCCGATCAAATGGACGAAATTCCGATCAAATGGACGAAATTCCGATCAAATGGACGAAATTCCGATCAAATGGACGAAATTCCGATCAAATGGACGAAATTCCGATTGAGAAATAATTGTTGTCCGTTTAATTGGTTCTAATCTAAATAAAAATAAAGATAAAAATTAATTAAATAAAAATAAAAATTAATTAAATTTAAAAAATAAAAATTAATTAAATAAAAATAAAAATAAAAATTAATCAAATAAAAATAAAAATAAAAATTAATTAAATAAAAATAAAAATAAAAATTAATTAAATTAAAAATATTAAGGGAAACGAATTAGTAAAAAAAAGTCTTCTTATTACAAGGTCTACGTTTTTTCTCACCACTGAAAAAGTTTGAAATAATTCTATCATCAATATTATGATAGAATAATTCTAGACAGAATAATTCTATGATAGATATTATGATAAATATTATGATCGAATTGCTGCGAAGAATTTTCCAACAGTGCACAAAAATGATTACACAGATAGTAACGATGACTAAAAGTGAATGCTCGAGAATTTCTATAGCGTCGCCCACGTTTTGGCCCAGCCTGCGACGAATTCTCCGAAAATCCTTAACAAAAAAAGCCTTCGAAATAATTGAATCAGAGTTCAGCCGCCGAAACTCGTAGGTTTCAAAACTGAAATAAATGACACAGGGCACATTCTGGCGCCTGTACCGCCTGTAAATGTCATTCTCCTCCCCAATCATAGACGGAAAGTAATGGTCGGTTTGTCATCGTGATATGACGTTTCGCTGTTCGACATGTGCAACCGAGGCGTCATCATGCATGTGGACCTTGGTCGCGACGTCTTCGACCTCGTTTGCCGTCTGACGACAGCGACGAGATGCGGGAATCGCGCGTTATTCTCACCAACTGCAGCGGGTCGCTTGATACTATTTTACTATGCTCGGCTGCACGGTCGGCGCAAATTAGAATAATAACCACGCTGCGCAAGTGGACTGCGAATAATTCTCGCGTAATCGCGCAGCTTATTAACAACCAACGTCGTCCACCACGGGGATCGCTAATGACCGGCGGATGGTCAACACCTGTATCGTTTGCTCCATACGTCGGGCATCACATCGGCCGAGCTGAGAACTTCGCAGCCACGTCCGAGGCCCATCGGACTTTGTTTGCGAATGCAGAAATAATATTTGGCACGCCGAGGAGTTGGAGTTTATATAAGAGTTTCGAAGAAATTAAACGCTCGTCATTCGAAAAAAAACGTCAACGAAAAAAAAAAAAAAAACTTTATACAGAAGTAAAAAAAAATTAATTAAAATTTTTTTTTATTTAATTTTTTTTTTAATTTTTAAATTTTTTAAAAAAATTTTATTAAATTTTTTTTTTAACTTTGTACAGAAGTACAAAGTTTTTATTTCGTTCCTTATGGTCATTCGAAACGAAGGATTTTAGATTCCGAGATATGTGATACGTTAATGAGTCTGAAAGTGTGGCTCGATTTAGAGAAAGCAGAACTCACGATTAGCCTACTTGATCCTAATTACATTGGCTACTTGATCAATTACGTTCAGTGATGTGAGGTATATTAATGAGCATAAAAATGTGATTCGATTTAGAGAAAGCAGAGATCACGATTGCCCTACTTGATTCTAATTACATTGGAGTAGATCGATCCGTTACATCATTAATCAATGACTTTCCACATAGCTGGGCTTGCAGCACAAAATTAAGTTGGGTTGGTCATAAAAGGACAAGTACAGTATGTTTGTTTATGCGTTCATTAAGAACCCAACCAAAAGTCCTTCAACCAGGCGCCAATCCGCTTCCATTATTTTTGAATGAAGACAGCGTTGTCATCGTGATGACGTAAAGCATGTGAAATTTTGATAGAAATATTATAATAATTTTAATTATATTTATTATTATAGTAATAATAAATTTTATAATAATTTTAATTATATTTATTATTTTTTATAATAATTTTTAATTTTTATTAAAAAAATGGTGAACTAATTTCTATGTAAATTGAATTTTTTTTATTAAAAATGAGGTGTCGATGCAACTATACAAAAGTTTACACATAATTTTACAATTGCCGCAGGTGATTATTATTGAATCACACTAACAAAACAAATTTTATTTTTTAATGAATTTTTTAATGTTTTAATACAGAATGAAAAAAATCGCTCGCTTATCGTTCTTGCGGCGCATCAGCGAACAAGAGAAAATCCAAGAGGGAAAGAGATGAGGGAGTCGTTGGTCATCCGTCTTTAATCTCATGATTCACATCGGACGCGTCTTCGTCTTCGTCGTCCTCTTCCTCATCGCATTCGTCTCGCCGTCGCAGCGCGGATATTTTGTGCCTCGTGGTCGTGGTCGTATTTGGATTGGCGAGGCGCGCAGACTCGACGCGATGGAAAGCCCGCGTTCGTCTTTCTCCACGGTCGCGTTTGTCTTGTTTGATTTTCTTTTAACATTTCCCGAGTTCCTCCCAACGAACTTCAACTCACTTTTCCGAGTGACAGAAACGCGCGCGTTTCGAACGCGACGCGAAATGTCGACGGCTGTTCAACTCGCTTATCTTCAAGTTCCTTGGCATCCGAATCGCGGTTTCGTAATTAAATACAATTCCCTTCTTGAACAAAAAGATGGTTTCTCGATTGTGTTCAACTTTGAACAACAATTTTTTTTTACAAACATTCCAAAATGTTGCGAATTTCGATGTCAAATCCGACACAACATTTTTTCGTCTCATCGAAAACTGGTAAACAACATTTATTTCAGCTGGCATCGGAAATGTCCGACAGAAATTCTGCTAGAGAATGAAATTGAGATTCATCAAAAATCAGAATTCCGACAATTATAACCGATAAAAGTCGAATTACTCGGGATCTAAATTATGACTGCGCTTCCATCCCACACGTTAGCCACATTTTGCCGCGAAAATAATTCAAATGAAAATTTAAACGTAAAAATATCCAACGAAATGATTTAAAAATAATTCAAACGAAAAAATATCCAACGAAATTATTCAGAAATAATTCAAACGAAAAAATATCCAACGAAATTATTAAAAAAAAATTCAAACGTAAAAATAACCAACGAAATTATTCATAAATAATTCAAACGTAAAAATATCCAACGAAATTATTCAGAAATAATTCAAACGAAAAATATCCAACGAAATTATTTAAAAAATAAATTCAAACGAAAAAATATCCAACGAAATTATTTAAAAAAAATTCAAACGTAAAAATATTCAACAAAATTATTTAAAAAAAATTCAAACGAAAAAATATCCAACGAAATTATTCAAAAGTAATTCAAATTCATAAATATCCAATAAAAAATTCGGCTGGACGATGAAATAAAAATTCACCAAAAATCCCAATCCCAACAATGATAACCAATAAAAGTCGAATAACTCGGGACCTAAAAAACGACAGCGCCTCCCTACACGTTACCCACAATTTTCCCGCGAAAATAATTCAAAACTCGTCTCGAATTAGATCTGTCATTTCGCCTCGGGGATCGTAACATTTTCTCAGAGACACCGCGCGAGAGCGAATGCAGCGCGCGCGGCTGGCCGAAAGTTGTTCGAAGCTCAGCTAAAATAAATACAGCTATATTCTGTAAATTCGCAACGAACGGGGTTACACCACGCGGTGTGGACGTTATAGGTAGGGGAGGTGCGGGCAAAATGGGACGCACAAGCAAAAAATGCTTTTATGACGAAAACAAAAGTGTACTTCGATTGCTTTTGATCAAAAAATTCGATTCCAACCATCAATTTTGGGCGTCGGCAAAAAAAAAAGTGCGGGCAAAATGGGACAGACCCCCAAAATCGTAATTTCGTGTTTTTTTTTACTCGGTGATACTTCTTAATGGTTATATTGAAGAAAAAAAAAGATCTTGTAAAAAATTTTTTTTTTTTTTTTTTTCAAAGCAACTTTCCAAAGGCCAGATTGCTTAAAACACTCAAAATTGTCAAAAATTGCGTCGTATCGACGCGATTTTCACGAAATGGGGGTCCGTCCCATTTTGCCCGCACAAATAGTTGGAACTGAAAAAAGTAGGTGTCCCATTTTGCCCGCACTTACCCTACAGGTATATACAGGGGATGTCCGAAGGATCCTTGAACGTCACCGTCGTCATCGTCGTCGTCGTCCGACAGAGCAGATGCTATCAAAGTTCGCGGAGATTTGTGACTTGTGCCTGGAATTAGAACTTGGCTTGCGGGTCTTTCTCGCGAAAGGAGATAATCGCTACTCGACGACGTGCCGGTAAATAAACGAGACGGCGTTGGGCCAGCGTGAGAGATAACTCGCTCTCGACTGGGATGCTGCCGAGGGCGACCTTTATGCGTGTGATGCGCCGCGAATTCGACTCGCGGCCTTGACGTCGCTAACAATTTTCCGGAAGCTATATTTTTCGTGTATTATTGCGTTTGCCGCACGCGCGCATGTTTCGCCTCGCTGTTGCACCTCGGCCACCTCCGCGCTCGAGAGCCGAAGATACGACCGCACCGGGAAAACATCATTGGCAGACTGATAAATCGATCGCCGCTGCGAAACGCAATTTTCACGGGTTCCTTGGAATAAACGCGAGATAAATAGCGCGAGGACACGTGATAAGCTCGTCGCGATTATGTTTTTGCAATATTATTATTATTATTATTATTATTATTATTATTATTATTATTATTATTATTATTATTATTATTATTATTATTATTATTATTATTATTATTACTATTATTATTATTATTATTATTATTATTATTATTATTATTATTATTATTATACACACGGGCCAATGCCCAATTACATTACTAGACGGAGCTGTACGGAATATTGACTTTCATTAAGCTAAGATTTTTATTTTTCAATTAATTATCGTCGACGTTCTCTTGGTAATTTAGTTTTCGTCGGGACTCGTGTAGGCATAAATTAATTTTTTTTTTTTTTTTCGTCTATTGCTTTACTACGCAGTCTCGTTGCATCTGCAAGCGTCTCGTTTTTCTTTCTCGAGCGGGATATTGATGAGCAATCGACTTTTTTTTTTATCAATTAATTATCGTCGACATCCTCTTGGCAATTCCAATTTCGTCGAGACTCATTATAGGCATTTCTAATTAATTTTTTTTTTTCGCCGCTCGATACTTTACAACGCAGTTTTTTTTTACATCTACAAGCGTCACGTTTTTCTTTCTCGTGATGAGCACTCGATTTTTTTTATCAATTAATTATCGTCGACGTCCTCCTGGCAAATTCCATTTTCGTCGAGAGACTCATACAAGCAGGTGTAATTAATGTTGTTTTCTTTTTTCCCTCATGTTGCTTTACCACTCAGAGTCTCGTTACATCTGTAAGCGTCTCGTTTTTCCTTCCCGTGGAGCAGGAGGCAAAACGCGTCTGCACTGCGTGGGCTTGAATTATTTATAAGTATCCGTCGCAGCTTCCACCGAGCTTTCGGCAGATGGCAGTTTGGCACACTGGAGCCGGCCGAGCTCGCGTGCAACAAAACAGGCAGCTCCGCGATGTTGACGGTCGCGCAAGCTCGAGCGAGGCGCTCGTAGCTTTTTCATCCGCTACGGAGGTCGCCACGTGTCCCATCTCGAATCGCGCGGAGGCTGCCGGACGTTGCGACGTTCAATAAAAACGGGATCCAAGACTGAGGGACGAAAAAAGTTGGAATTGCAAAACGACCCAAATTTTTTGGGAATAAATTCAGGGATTCAATTCAATAAATTAATAAATAAATCGATCGGTTGTGACGGCAGATGTGGATCAAAAATTGGTACTCATCATTGGTTGGTTCAATAAAAACAGGATCCAAGACTGCGGGACAAAAAAGTTGGAATTGCAAAATGACCCAAATTGTTGGGGAATAAATTCGGGGATTCAATTCAATAAATTAATAAATAAATCGATCGGTCAATCGTGACGAAAGATGTGGATCAAGAAATTGGTCCTCATTGGTTCAATAAAAACGGGATCCAAGACTGAGGGACAAAAAAGTTGGAATTGCAAATTGACTCTAATCTTCGGGGAATAAATTCAGGGATCGATCGGTCAATCGTGACGACTGATGTGGATCAAAAAGTGGTCCCCGCCGTCTGCCCCATTCGAAAAGTGGATACGGCTGCGCAGGTCAGACCGGAATGTTCAGGCAACATTATGGGCCGCGGGACTCACAACGAGGTTAAATTTATAGACCATTTAGCACGGCTTATACCAGCAATAAATACACGAGTCGAGAACCGCCCGGTGTCTCTGTGTCGGTATTTTGCGGTGGCGAACGCGGTGTGCGGTCCGCTCAAGTCGGACGCTACTGTTTCGTTCAAGGCCGCGGGATTCTTTAAGGAGATGCGAATTATGGGGGCCGTTTTATCAACTGTTTTCGGGGGTACTTTTGAACCTTTGGATCTCTGGGGAATTGCTGGTTGCGGACGCTGAGCAACGAGAACTTTAATTCATGGCTGTGAATTATTTCGATCTATCGTTATTACGATAGATAGCGGAAATCTAGTACACTTATTAGTGTACTAGATTATTTTCAGTAGTCAGTAATTTTTTTAGTCAGTGTTTTTAGTCGGTATTTAAAAAAAAAAAAAAAAAAAAAAAAACAATTCTGAGGTCGATTTTAGCGATTTTCGGTCCGGGGTCGGATCTATGATTTCTGAAGGAAAAAAAAACGTCGCCAAAAATTATTTTTTTCAAGGGTAGAATATTTTCTACCCTTGAAAATTTATTTGTTTATTTATTTTTATTTTTTTATATTTATTTATTTTTATTTTTATTTTTTTATATTTATTTATTTTTAAAAATTATTTTTTTCGGGGGTAGAATATGCGACTTGAGAACAATGGTGTAGGTTAAAAGTCTCTCTTGGTCAGGAAAATTGTTGGCAACATGTTCAGTTATTTAAACAAATGAGCCAATCGACAAAGTGTAATATTTCCCTCGAATTAAAATCGCGTCCAGGAAACCTGTATTAATTCTCATTTTTCCAATCACTTGTTTCCCTTAATTTCGACCAACCATAACAATTGACGAGTATGAAAAATATTCGCGTAAAACACACAGAAGAATTCACATAAAATTATTATGAGAAAATATCTGGTAAAAGCTCTAACCGGTGGAACCAGAGATTTCTCATTGGTTCCTCCTAACGCGGACGCACAAATGTTTTAGACAAATGTTTTAGATCTCGGGATTTTGACAAACTCTCGGATTTCCCGGTGATCTGGAAACTTTCGCTGCC
Source organism: Pimpla rufipes (assembly GCA_963932165.1). Classification (NCBI taxonomy): domain Eukaryota; kingdom Metazoa; phylum Arthropoda; class Insecta; order Hymenoptera; family Ichneumonidae; genus Pimpla; species Pimpla rufipes. The sequence continues at coordinate 12,911,451 of OZ010641.1, read as the reverse complement.
AAAGCAAATGAGAAGAAAATATTGTTGGAACAGTGGAGCCGAGTCTCACGGTGAATATCAAAGCGCCGGGAGGACAGGATACACGTCGAGGGAAACTTTCCATCGACGCAGCTGTTCCACGGGCATACGCAGCGTTATTTTTGTGCAAGCGCCCTCCTTCCGCCACCCAAAGCTATAGCCCTCCCCACCATTCGAACTCCGCCGTCATTGGTCTCGCCGGGGAGTTCTTCAATCGCGGACTGCGCATTTTCTTTTCACTCTTTTTTTTTTTTTTTTTTTTTTTTCTTTCAATTCCGTCCGTAACGCAAGCTTTCCGAGTGCGAGCGGACCTGCCCCAATCGACCTTCCGCCTCGTCCGTCCGCTCGGAGCGCACGTCAAAATCACATGACGTACCATCGGTCGGTAAAGAAAAACGGGACCGCATTTTTTTAAAGCCTCTATAAGCTGTTTGAGCGAAAGAAAATTGTTAATCATTTGACAGGAGCGGATAAATTGTTATAAACAATGAAGGGATTTCAAATATTAGTGTAAACTTTCTAGAAATTTGTCTTGCCACAATTGTTCGATTGAGAGTGCCAAATGGCATAATTTATTTTTGTTTTTATTTTTTTTTCGCAGGAGCGGATAAATTGTTATAAACAATGAAGGGTTTCAAATATTAGTGTAAACTTTCTAGAAATTTGTCTTGCCACAATTGCACGATTGAGAGTGCCAAATGGCATAATTTATTTTTGTTTTTTTTTTTCGCAGGAGCGGATAAATTGTTATAAACAATGAAGGGTTTCAAATATTAGTGTAAACTTTCTAGAAATTTGTCTTGCCACAATTGCACGATTGAGAGTGCCAAATGGCACAATTTATTTTTATTTTTATTTTTTATTTTTTATATATGTTTTTTTACAGTTTCGGTTATCAGAACACAAAAAATTAAGCGCGTTCGCGTTATTTAGTAAAAAAAAAATCACGGTAATTATGAAAGAGTACTACACCGTTTAAAAAATAAAAGTAAAACTTTTAAAAATCACGTCCAAAAAGTTTATAAGCACACTCGCAGAAATCGTACAGAGCGACAATAATCCAATTAATATTGCGTTATCTATCTGAAAATGATATCGACTGGCCCATTAGCTCAGTTGGTTAGAGCGTCGTGCTAATAACGCGAAGGTCGCGGGTTCGATCCCCTCATGGGCCATCTTTTTTTTTAATATCGCGAGTCATTTTTATTTTATTTTACTTCATCCCTTATACGTATAACACACCCATAATTTTCTTTTAGTTTTTAAGAATATGTTTCCCATAAATGAATTATTATAATCGAGATCTACCAGCCAGCAGACATGATTATATAAACACCTAGTTTATTACGGCTTTTGTAATTGTTTGTTGCAGCCAACCAGTGTTGTAAGTTCCCATTACTTTAAGAATTAAAATTTACACAACAGTTTATTTTCCAGTTACGACTTGATAACGATGACCTGCAGCGATTATAAAACGATGTGTGAACTTTTGAATAGCCGAAAGAAAAACCAATTTTTTTATTAAATTTTGGGAGAAATTGTACGAAAAATGGATAAGCTCGGTCCTCCATTATTTTCACAATGCATTAATAGTATTCCTCCATCTTTTCAATGAGATTACCATAAAGTTTTATGAGAAATTAATATTTCTTGCTTCTATTTAAAAGTTTATATATCATATTATAATCTTTATGAGTTATTATTATAAAAACATAATTACAAAGCCAATCGTACCGTCAATTTTATTTCTGTAAAAATCAGGAATTTACAACTCTGTAGCCAACCATCTAATATTAAAACCTAAACAATAAACACCGTTACAAAAAAAAAAGAAAAATCTCCTCGAGTCGTGTCAACTCTGTAGCGACAACGTCGACGGGTACGAAGACAGCCTGAACATTTGGAAGACTTTGAAAATAAAAATCGTCGTAATATTAGCACGAAGTGCGCAAATGCGTGTACGAAAATAAGTGACGGAACGGCTGCGCAAGAAGAAAAAAGGTTGAGCCGAAGACGTTGGCGTAATAACGTCTATATAACGATCGAAGGCGTTGGTGTGGTGTATTAAAAAAAAAGGAATAAATGCATAAGACAAACACCACGGGGCTAAAAGCTTTGCTCGGGTGAAGCGGATCGCTACGGCTGCCGGTGCCGTCGTGTCGTCGTCGTCGCGTCCCGACGTGTATGACGGGACCGGCTCGCGGACTTGGCAGAGCCGGCGCTTAACATGAATGAAAGATTGCGAGGGTGGTCGCAGCCGTCGTTTGTATATGAGCACGTGTTTTCCGAGTCCTTTCGACTTACCGAACCGGCGATTACCGTTTACTTTTTTTGTACACAAACGTTTTTGACATTTTTTTTTCTATATCCACAGTCGGAATTCACCCAGAAAAAACGTTCTGATGGGATTTATACGAGACAAATAAAATTTTATTTGAAACAAGTAAAATTTATTTGAATAAAATAAAATCTATTTGACCCTAATAAAATCCTATTAAGTCGGCCATTGAGTAAATAATTTATTTAATGGCCGGCCTACTAGGGTTTATTTGGATCTAATAAAATTTATTTCTTTAACATAAATTTTAATTTCATTCAAATAAATTTTCATTTTATTCAAATAAATTTTTATTTCATTCAAATAAATTTTAATTTCATTCAAATAAATTTTCATTTCATTCAAATAAATTTTCATTTCATTCAAATAAATGTTCATTTCATTTAAATAAATTTTCATTTCATTCAAATAAATTTTAATTTCATTCAAATAACTTTTAATTTCATTCAAATAACTTTTAATTTCATTCAAATAAATGTTTATTTCATTCAAATAAATGTTTATTTCATTCAGATAAATGTTATTTATCTGAATAAAAAAAATCGTATGTCGTAAAAATACCAGCATTAATGCTGGTAGAATCAATGATTTTATTTTAAAGACATCCGATTTTTTTTTCTAAGACCGCTTTTGGTGTTTTATTGTTTATTTTACATTTATATAACGATAGTTTTGATGCAACCTCGCCGCAACCTCTTAACATTAAAAAAAGCAACAGAGACCCAAAATGGAATAACAGCGTTGCCGATCTGTTTTTTCCCCCGTTTTGAGCGATTGACTCGTTGAAAGGTGGCTCGAAATTAGAATTAAAGGACAATGACTCAGGTTGATAGAACGACGAGAAGCGAGGTTGGAGGGAAACGCGGTAATGGTAAGGAAAAGAGCTTCGACATGTCGGACAGCTGGCTGTGCTTCGTTATACATTATATTGGCTCCCATAGGCCATTAAGACTGACGTTAAGACCGACGATCCTCGGGTTACCCGGCGACTCGACACGTAGATTCACTTACTGCCGGTATTTCCATCCCGGCGTCGTCGACGACGACCACGACGACGACGACGACGACGACGACGACGACGACGACGACGACGACGAAGAAGCTGACGAGGGACGTCGAGCGAGCGGCTATAGCAATTGCTCTCGAACCGGGCTGCGGAAAACCGGCTCACGGGATCGAGTGGTTAAGGTGACTTCCTGTTTGAAATTTCACGCCCGCTCGAAGAGAGACACAGCCGGCTCGAAGCCAAACGGGTCTCTCCCCGCTTACTATTACTACGACCGCAGCACAGCCGCCGCGACATAAGTCCTCCATTTGTTTAATTCTATCACGATTCGACGAATCGACTGTTGAAACCTCGACGTCCAGTTTACCCCCCCGACAATTTACCGTTCCGGGCCTGCGTTCTATTTGCAGTTTCGAGCAACAGTGTTGTCGCTCAACTGAAACAAGGAATCGTAGATATTATATATATATATATATATATACATATATATATATGAGGCGGATGTGCGAACAGAAATAGTTGCGATTCATAGCTTTTAATTGGTTATTTCATTGACGACTGTTTTGGGCTTTATGACACACGTCGAGCTCGTGGCCAATTAGAAAATTGTCTTTGCGAGTGTTTTGGACACTGTTTGGTCGGGTGTAGAGGTGAAATTTAGGACCTCCATTCACCCTAAATCGGATGGTCTTGGGAATGGGAATTGTGGTTCGGATCATACACGGAACCTCCGGAAATGGGTCAATTTTCAAAATGATTGAAAATTAAATGGGTAAAAATGATTGAAAATTAAATGGGTAAAAATGATTGAAAATTAAATGGGTAAAAATGATTGAAAATTATATGGCTAAAAATTATTGAAAATTAAAAGGCTAAAAATTACTGAAAATTAAATGGCTAAAAATTATTGAAAATTAAATGGCTAAAAATTATTGAAAATTAAATGGCTAAAAATTATTGAAAATTAAATGGCTAAAAATTACTGAAAATTAAATGGCTAAAAATTACTGAAAATTACATTTTTTAAAAATTATTGAAAATTAAATGGCTAAAAATTATTGAAAATTGAATTACTAAAAATGATTGAAAATTAAATGGCTAAAAATTATTGAAAATTAAATGGATAAATTTTCAATTTACCCATTTAATATTTTCGCACCGGGAACGAAAATAAAAATAAATACCCGCCCCATAAAAATGAATCCCCGCCAGTACTATCGAACACCCAGTGTCCCAAATCGCCTGTCCGATACCTTTTTTTTCCTCCACCGCAAAACAGACAGACAAAAACACTCCGGGCGTTGTATTTACATTATCCGAAAATACGCTTTCTTCTTTTCGAGCTTTTCGAGTTGTCCGCAGCCTCGTATACAACACATCTCGGGATACACACGAAGATCGTGTATAGCGTGTATCGGTGGCGAGACGCGTATCTATTTCGAGATAGTGGATTGGCCGGAGAGCGTGGAGGAGCGGCGGCATCGACCGCCTCGTTCACAACGCTAATTGAGACGCCTCTTGGGACTCGGAGGCATCGACCAGGGCACCGCCGACGCAGCGCAAAAGTCCCCGAGCGACGTGGTGGCGGCGCGAAACGTGTGTCAGCCTCACCTCGGAGAGAGAAAGAGAGACGAGAGAGTGGAGAACGGAAGCGTTTGGTGCGCGACGAGTTGCCTCATTACGCGACGCTCGGAGCCGCTCGCGATCGGTGAAACGTGGCGAACGCTCGGCGAACGCCTCAGTCCTCGACTAACGAACCGAGCCACAAATTTCCCCGGGTCCTTGTTCGCCCGAACGTCTTCTATTCATCTCTCGCCGTGCCACCGGAGCTCTCGCAATAAGCCAACCGTTGTTACCTCCCTCGCACTCGGCCACGCTGCGCTGCAAACCCACCGCGATCACGACTTCCAACGTCGCCGATCCCGGAGAAACGGCGCAAACGGCAACCACCGAATCTCCCAAACGGTTTCCATACAATTTTCGGAACCATCTGGTTTTCCTGCCGGTCGAAATTCGCGTTTGTGAATGAATTGCGTTTGTATCGTAATTTCGAGAAAAAAAAAAAATGTTGTCTTCTTTTCTTACGATTTTCGAATTCTTTTCTTACGATTTACGGTTTCGAATTTTCGAAACCATCTGATTTTCCTACCGGTCCAAATTCGCGTTTGTGAATGAATTGCGTTTGTATCGTAATTTCGAAAAAAAAAACAAAGTTGCAAAGTAGAACTTTATGCATTGCTTCCTCATTAATTTCCCTTTTTCCCGAAGCTACCTCTATGAAGAAGCTTATTTATTCACTTTGGATTCTTTGTAGAGGAAGCTTTGTGAAAAAGGGAAATTAATGAGGAAGCAATGTGCAAAGTTCTACTTTGAAACTTTTTTAAAATTTGAATCAAAGAAAACTCCGTTACAACGACAATTCGACGTGATTCGAACGTGATTTGTGTTTTTAGCTGCTCGCAGAATTGTCGGAATTTCGATAAAAAAAAGCTGGGAACGTGACGACAACGGAAACTAAAAATGAACACGTGCGTTTTTTTTTCTCAAAAACTCGGCGTGAGAACGAAAAAAGAAATTCTGGAAATTCTCGTTTTTCGCGCACCCACTTAAATTGTTTGCCGCATAGAAAATAGAACCGGAACGAATTTTTCATTCCAGACATATTTATGATTCGAGTCGTTCGAAGCTGGACCTCTTTCTTCCTGGCATTATTCCCAAAGTCTCTCAATGCAGATGCTTAAATATGAAACTTAAATATGAACTTAAGTTGAAACCAGTTGACATTTTTTTTTTAAGTTGGACCGTAAGTTGAAAGTTGAGTCAAAACTTGAGTGAAAACTTGAGTTAAAACTTGAGTTAAAACTTGAGTTAAAACTTGAGTCAAAACTTGAGTTAAAACTTGAGTTAAAACTTGAGTTAAAACTTGAGTTAAAACTTGAGTTAAAACTTGAGTTAAAACTTGAGTCAAAACTTGACTTAAAACTTGAGTCAAAACTTGAGTTAAAACTTGAGTTAAAACTTGAGTTAAAACTTGAGTTAAAACTTGACTTAAAACTTGAGTCAAAACTTGACTTAAAACTTGAGTCAAAACTTGAGTTAAAACTTGAGTTAAAACTTGAGTTAAAACTTGAGTTATAACCTGAGTTAAAACTTGGGACTACAAATTTTACCCTAAGAGGCCTTAAAATTTGAAGCGGGAAATCGTGGCGTGAGTTAATTTTTGCCAATCAATGGAGTCGAACGGGCGGATCCACGGAGGATTCACGGTAATAATTGTCGCTTTTGCTGGTTATCGAGCGCGACACACGATTGGCATAGCCACAGTGAAAGCTCACAAAATACACGTCACATGGATATACATATGGATGTATTTATGCTGATCCATGTGCTGTCAGTGGGTGTAATCGACGACCGGCGGTGGCTATAAGAGCAGTCACCAGACACTGAACAGAACGTATATTTACGTATATACTCGTCTATACTGCACTCCACGTTCGCTCGTTCAAAGTTGCGGCGCGAGACGCGAACGTTTTGAACCCTCGACGAACGCATCGCCGTCGATGTTCACGTCCCATTATTTCATCCGCTTACGACTCCGCCCGCGTTATTTCCCGCCGCCGAGCGTCCGCACGGCTTATACCGCATGTGTATGCTATTAACCTACGCTTCGCACGCATGTTCGTGGCAAACACATCAATGGATCAGTAAACCCGGACAGTCAAATTACGTACATATATTTCGCCCCGGAAAATTCGGATTACCATAATTTTTCATGTGGTTAAAAAAAAAGATTTGTCGAAGGTTTTGTACGGCAGAATTTCTAGGTCCGACTATTCTATATAATTTCAATTATTTTCAATTATTTCAATTATTTCAATTATTTTTCAGTTATTCATTAAAAGAAAATATTAAAAGTTAATATTTTTTTAATTTTTATTAATAAAATTATAAATTATTAATAAAAGTTATTTTTCAGTTATTATTATTAAATGAAAATATCTTCGAAAAAAAATAAACATTGGTCATGGGAAAAGTGGCATTTTTTTAATAGATTTGGATTAAATTTGGCTCACATATGGACTACGATTGAAAAAGATTTAAGAACAAATTTGGCATGGATCGATCAAGGGATTCAAATTTCATGACGCTCATATACTTTTTCTGCTTGGGAACCACCATCGCGAATTATATCTCATCCCATGCAGAAGAGATTTGTACCGAGTACAGAGCCGTCGAGACGATTATCATTCTGGCTAATGAAGTCCGGGCCACCCGGTGCGACCCCTGTTACTCAGAATTCGCGATTAGACCAGACAGGACACCGGAGACATCGCGTTGGATATTAAAGACCCGCAAGCGTCCGCGATGCGTCAGTAGGATTTTAATGAGACGCATTCCACGTCTATTGTGGAGATTCGGACACGGTCACCAAGTTGTGGAGTTCTCCAAAAATAATAAACCACGTCGAGTGACTAGGCGGTCGAGAGTCGACGTCGCCGGTAGACGAGGCCAGATATGAAGTCAGCTTTAATGATTCCCGTATTTTCCATCGTATTTTCCATCCTATTTGCTGTATTTTGTTTTCACGTTTTTTTTTTTTTTCATTTCATAAAGCGTCTTCAACCTTTACTTATATAATTTTACTCCGAGTGCAAAACACAATTTAAAAATAATTTACACAACGTTTAACTGATTGAAAACAATATTCGGTCGACTGGAAATTATTTAAGGTTCAAAGTTCAAAGTTTAAGGTTCAAGGTTCAAAGCTTAAGGTTCAAGGTTCAAAGTTTAAGGTTCAAGGTTCAAAGTTTAAGGTTCAAGGTTCAAAGTTTAAGGTTCAAGGTTCAAAGTTTAAGGTTCAAGGTTCAAAGTTTAAGGTTCAAGGTTCAAAGTTTAAGGTTCAAGGGTCAAAGTTTAAGGTTCAAGGGTCACAGTTTAAGGTTTAAGGTTCAAGGTTCATCTGACCAAACATTTACCTACTTCGTAATCTGCAACCGCAAATTTAATTAATTTAACACGTTTGAAAAATAAGAATCATTTTATGAGGAAAAATTCCACTATGACGCTGTGTTGATATTGCCAAATTTATATATGGGTTGGTGACGTCGGGAGTCACAGGCGAAAGAAGCGTGACGTCTCGTGCCTGTTGATTTGGCTGAGGGAAGCGTTTTCCGGCGTCGCGACGACACACGACAGTGATGCCTCCACTAGATCTCCTGCCTAAACCTCTCAGCCGCTCACCGAGCAACAGTGATGTCACGATGAATGACGTTTTTCCAACGAAAAACATCGTGGGATTATATCATTTCAAGAGATTCGTCGGCGTTGAACCTTGAACCTCAACGATATCTCATTACAAAAACAGCAGACCTTGACACATCGAGATTAAAAGATTACAGCGATTAGTATCAGCATTAATTGTTATTAATGCTGATTTTATTGACAGCATTATTTTAGATTTTAGGTTTAGATCATTTTATGTTATTTTATTTTTTATTTATTTATTTTATATTTTATTTTATTTTTACTTCATTTATTTTATTTGTTATTTTATTTTTACTTCATTTATTTTATTTGTTATTTTATTTTCCTTCATTTATTTTATTTTTTATTTTATTTTTTCTTCATTTATGTTATTTTTTATTTTATTTTTCATTTTATTTTTACTTCATTTTTATTTTATTTTTTGATTTAGATTTAGATTCCTGACAGCATTAATTCTTATTAATGCTGACACTAATAATAATAATAATAATAATAATGCTAATAATAATTGGTACCACCGCAAAAAATTAGATTCCGGACCTCCGTAATCGTTAATTAAACGTGATGTCGTAATTATCACAGTTCTGACAAGCGATAATTATTACTAATGACTCGGTAATGACTAATGAAAGATAATATGACTAGGCCGAAGCGCTGGCTGTCGTCATTGTCTGGGAATGAATTAATGAACTGCCTACTCGTTGGCCCGGGGTGAAGAACGGAGTATCAGTGTCGCGTAGCCAACGACAAAATTGCCACTTCTCCCTCGTTTCAATCTTCCACCTCATTCTCATTACCCTTCCTCGGCTTCAACTTCAGCCGTGCATCCCACTTTCGTACAGTAGTCACGTGCAATTCGTTTGCTTACTTAATAATTCAATTTGATTCAATTCTATTCTATTTAATTTTTTAAATTTGTATGCGATACATTTTTAGTGTGGTATACTTTATTTTTGGGCTTTGGTTTTTTATTCTGCACGTGTTTTGCAGTACGTTTCATTCAATCTTATTTATACTTAATTTTTAGTCGTGACAAAACATGTTTGTGAAATTTCACAAACATGAAATTTCCCCGGCTTCAACTTCAGCCATGAATCCCACTTTCGTACAGTAGTCACGTGCAATTCGTTTGCTTACTTAATAATTTAATTTGATACAATTCAATACTATTTAATTTTTTTCATTTGTATGCGATACATTTTTAGTGTGGTATACTTTATTTTTGGGCTTTGGTTTTTTATTCTGCACGTGTTTTACAGCACGTTTCATTCAACTTTATTTATACTTAATTTTTAGTCGCGACAAAACATGTTTGTGAATTTTTTTAACGATATTTATGACGAAAGGGAATTTTTTTTTAAGCGTGCTAAAATTCCACAATTATGACTAAAGCAGATGAAGCTCTCGAATGGAGCCGAATCGACTAATTTACGCGGCTGCCTCCACGGCTTTCGAAAAGCTGGTGGTTGGGATCGGATCGTTTGTCATCGCAATTAGCCTGCAGACTGTTGGAAACCCCAGGGCAAAGTTATAAGCCTAGCCACGTCTTTCCGGAAGCCCAGAATCACGTTGCATATGGCGAATATCACCCGACGTGCCCCTGACGTCCGATTAATCATCGGACTTAATCCGGTATATTGGCTAAATTTTTTTTTCGTCTTGTTTCCCATAATTCACTCTATTCGTTATGACTTTAGCGTTTAAATAAAAAAGACGAATTGTCAAAGATGATTTAACGTTGGAGAACGAATACAGTGCTTAAATAAAACAAAGTAATATTTTTTTAAATGCGTTTCAAATAAACTTTAGCGTTTAAATAAAAATGATGAATTGTCAAAAATGATTTAACGTTGAAGAATGAACACAGCGCTTAAATAAAACAAAGTAATATCTTTTCAAATGCGTTTCAAGTAAACTTTAGCGTTTAAATAAAAATTATGAATTGTCAAAAATGATTTAACGTTGAAGAACGAATACAGCGCTTGAATAAAACAAAGTAATATCTTTTGAAATGTCAGGTGTCATGGACAAAATCCTAGATGCAGGCGGAACGCCGCGAAGCCCTCGTAAAATGTCTAATTTTAAATCGTCAAGCGGGGAAGTTTGACAAATTCAAAGCTGTATAAAAGCCACAGGGTGTAAAAGCGGTCGACCGCTTTTTTTTACATCCCGGACCATTTGGTTCAATTCTGTACATTACTGTGAAAGCTTTCAACGACCTGCGGGCGCCTCTCTTTCTTTTTTTTTCGCTGTAAAGGCATAAAAAGTGTGAATCGTCACTCCGCAGCTGATGCGATTACAAAACAGACGGGGTGAGAAAGAGATACATGTGAAGAGACATCGGCGCTTGGTATATTTCGAGATTCGTTGAGCTCTCTAATCCCTCGCACTAAAATCTTATTTTCGCGCGACTTCATTCGACTAATAGCCATGGACCATTAACATTTTTTTAACAAAATTTACGAGCGTTTTCTCGACGCATACAGCGAATATAATTCACAAAAAGTAATTTGTATGTATTGAAGAGAATACTTTTTAATATAGATTCAATTCATTTTTTCGTAAAGCAAATGCCCTTTTGTTATTTGATTTACTATTTAATTTAATGACTTTCCTCCCTTACACTAAAGTGTAAGAGAGGAAAATCTAAAAAAAAAAAATAATCTATATAATAATTTATTATTGTATTTTTTATATAATAATAAATATCTATATATATATAAATAATAATAAAAAAATAATAATATAACTAATATATATTATTATTTTTATATTTTTCCTCCCTTATACTAAAGTATACACTAAAGTGTAAGGTAGGAAAAATATAAAAATAATAATATATATTAGATATATTATTGAATAAAAATAATGTATAATGCATGTATTATATTTTTAATAATACGAAAATTATTGAATATTTTCGTTCAGAGAATCTGCTTGAAATTTTCAACGACGTTTCGACGAAAATAAATGAGAATGTATATTTGGAAATATTATTTCGTCCATAAATTTACTGGTGCAAGTCAGCAAAAACAACACACAGCGAGAGAGCGCCACAGAGGGAGATGACAATGTTCCCTCTAACCCTGGCCTAAAGATCCGGCTGCCGGACTGCGGCATTCTAAAAACTAATCTAGAGCGTCAAAGCACAGCTGTCTCGGCGGCGAGCTGGGACTCGGCCTGTCCCGACCGAGTCGCCGCCTCGAAGCTCTTGGTGTAAAATTGCAAAACTTTTGGCGTAGGCCGGTGTGACACTCGGACCGGGAGCGAGGAACACGTTTCGCCGAGGAGACTCGCGAGCCCCTGGCGCATTCTCGAGTCAAGGGGAAAATTAGCGAAAAAGAAATGGCGCCAAGGTCCGGCCGTCTCTCGTGAATATTCCGCTCGCGACGCGTTTGACGCTAACTGGAACGCCGCGAGCGAAAAAAACCCCGAGCTCGACAATCCAATTGGAATTTATTGAATTTGACCCGCGGACCAGAGATCACGCTCTGGGACACGTGGACACCTCTGGTGTTTGGTGGACGTTGCCAAACACGCGGGACAACAATTTAACCTTCGAATACCTTTGCAAAACGACTCGGGTGGATTTTTTCACTTCCTCATCCTTTTTAACTTTTTTTTTATTTAATATTTTCGCCAAGGATTGAGGTACAAATTTATGATCAAATTTGTGACTCACTACAGCATCGAAAATAATCATAATACTCATTAAAATAAATAATCATAAATACAAAATAATAATCACAATCCAACTAAATTATTCAAATAAATTTTCAATTTAACCTTCGAATACCTTTGCAAAACGACTCGGGTGGATTTTTTCACTTCCTCATCCTTTTTAACTTTTTTTTTTATTTAATATTTTCGCCAAGGATTGAGGTACAAATTTATGATCAAATTTGTGACTCACTGCAGCATCGAAAATAATCATAATATTCATTAAAATAAATAATCATAAATACAAAATAATAATCACAATCCAACTAAATTATTCAAATAAATTTTCAATTTAACCTTCGAATACCTTTGCAAAACGACTCGGGTGGATTTTTTCACTTCCTCATCCTTTTTAACTTTTTTTTTTATTTAATATTTTCGCCAAGGATTGAGGTACAAATTTATGATCAAATTTGTGACTCACTACAGCATCGAAAATAATCATAATATTCATTAAAATAAATAATCATAAATAAAAAATAATAACCACGATCCAACTAAATTATCCAAATAAATTTTCAATTTAACCTTCGAATACCTTTGCAAAACGACTCGGGTGGATTTTTCACTTCCTCATCCTTTTTAATTTTTTTTTATTTAATATTTTCGCCAAGGACTGAGGTACAAATTTGTGATCAAATTTGTGACTCACTACAGCATCGAAAATAAACATAATATTCATTAAAATAAATAATCATTAATTAAAAATAATAACCACAATCCAACTAAATTATCCAAATAAATTTCATATTCAATCATAATCCAAATAAATTTAAGAAAATAATCATAATCCAACAATTGGAGCAAATAAAATAAAATAATCGATTTTGTGCTCTTTTTTATGGGGCATCAAATTACATTTTCTGTATCTAAATTAATTGTCGAAAAACGTTTTTGTTATTTCTGCTATGAAAATACTATCCGTACTTAAATGAGTGGGAATAAACTTTATAATTTTATTTTCGGAAAAAATAAAAATCGAAATTTCTAACTGTGTGCTAAAGAAGGCACAAAAAGTGCTCAATAATAACGATAGCTATTTGTGTCTTTTCTCTGCTAACAAAGAATAAGACGAAAGACAACTGAGACTGCACAGCCGATCTGCGAAAAATAGAACCACAGAAATACGGAAAATGAGGCATTTTTTTTTGCAGTTCCATCCCTAAAAACAAAGTTTTCGAATTCTCGTGTTCCCGACCGTTTCTACAACTCGGAAGCCCACAGCAAGCGTCGACACAAACGACTCGCCCGCTGATCTCCAAAGCGTCCGCTTACGACCTCGATGCTATTTTAAAAGTTCGAGATGCGTGTTATAGACGTTCGATCAGCGTTCAACCAATGTGAGATATTCTTCGAGGAACTCGTTCCATCCAGCAGCGCAGATAGGATAGAAATCACGTTTCATCGCGATGGATTGTTGGTCTTCGAAAAAAAAAAAAAAAAAAAAAAAAAAATCATTTATCGCTACCAAACGGATGAGGAGACATCGATGGATAACGAAAAATCATAAACATAATAAACAGAATCGCGAGAATCCGTTGTTAACACTGAAGATAAACGAGAAATTCGTGTGAAACTGCGAAGCAACGCTATCGATAAAAATAACGAAAGCAAAAAAGAAAAGCAAACTATTTTTTTTTTATTCATATTCCTCAGTTCGCCGCTTGACTTTTACAATCAAGAGTGGGGATATAAGGTTGGATTGGGTCGGGGATTGTAAAAGCCAAGTGAAGTACTGAGAAATATGAATTTAAAAAAATAAAAAAAATTAACAAATTAAAAAATTAACAAATTAAAAAATTAACAAATTAAAAAATTAAAAAATTAAAAAATTAAAAAATTAAAAAATTAAAAAATTAAAAAAAAAATTATTTATAAAGTTAAAAAAATTTTAAATTATAAAATTTAAAAATTAAAAAAATTTTAAAAATTTAAAATAAAAAAATAAAAAATAAATAATTAAAAAATAAGAAAAGCAAACTGGTACTGAGATTGAGTTAAAAATTCGAATTTCGAGAGGCGAGACGCGCTTGTATCAGAATTAATGCGTTCGGTGGCGGCCAAAAATGTGCCGTCTTCGAACGGGCCGTCCATACGAACGTCGGCGAAACGACGAGGCTGTTCCGCTCCTGGTCGTACGCTCGTCGCGTCTGAAATTATCCGTTCGACTTTGTGACTCTCTCGCGAGCGCGCGGCAAAACTCGCCTCTCTTCTTCTGCTGTTACAGCCCGTAGGGCACGGCGCCGCGAAGCTCGCAAAGCCGCGTTGCTTTGCGAAGCCGCCTGTCGTTCGCGTGTGCACAATCGTTAAATCCCATAAAGCTGAGACTGGCAGACGGAAACTGGCGGGCGCAGCGTGCGATGTCTACTCGGTCTGCCAATTGCGGCGTCATTAAATCCCATCTATAGAAAAAAAAATCAATTATAAAAAATCTGAGTTGTAGTTTCCGCAGAATTTTTGTCGTTCTATTTTACGGATTTTTTGTTGTAATTATTGTAAAAATGATATGAAAAATCTTTCGAATTCTTTTCTGAAAAAAAAAAATAAATAAATAAATAAATCATTTGAATTCTGTTCTAAAAAAATAATTTATATAAAATCTGAGTTGTTTCCGCAGAATTTTTGTTGTTCTATTTTACGAATTTTTTGTTGTAATTATTATAAAAATGATATGAAAAATCTTTCGAATCCACAAGTCTTTTTGTTTTTAAAATTAACAAAAAGTTTGTACAAGTTTTTCTACAAACTATTTTCGTTCGAAATACAAAATACTCATTTTCATTTCTACAATTACACTTTGAAATACAGAAAACGTGGAAGCTGTGATGTGCGACACGTTTCTAGTATTTGTAAGCTCAGTTAATGACAAACCGGTTTCCCCAATTTACTCCTCGATTGTCATTATTTCGGACCGAAGCAAATTCGCTTCGGATCAGAAGCGAAAATAACGCCATTGGTAATCTCTTCATTCATATAAATACTGCAGCCTCGTGGCGCATACGCGAGTTGCGGTGCAGCGCATATTACGTTAATCCACGGATGTTGATGTAGCGTCTGCCGCAGAAACTATTTTCGCAGCCGTGTCGTTGATCTACGATTGCAAACATTGCAACCACCGAGACGAGATTACAGTTGGAAAATACCAGATGCACACGGAAAAGTGATATCCACGTGTGTGGCAACGTGGATTACAACCGGAAGGATTAACGACCAAGTGAAACAATTATACGAAGTTTATGTGAAAGCCTTTGTATACAAGCTATATACGAAAGTGGTTATATAGAATTTTCAAATATATTTTTTATAATTATAGAATTATATAATTTTTTAATAATTATTCATGTAATTTTTTTAAATTATTAATTTTTTTTTATTATTAATTTAATTTTTTTAATTATTAATTTAATTTTTTTAACTATTAATTTAATTTTTTTTAATTATTATTTTTTTATATAATTTTTATATATTTCATATATGAAATATATATCGATATTGTATGGCTAAATGCTGCCTATAATTTCGCAGAATATGTTAATAGTTAATGTATATATATACAAAGTATATACAATATGTTTGTTTTAATAGTATAATTTAATATAGATTATACTAAATATATGAAAATTCTATTTGTCCACTTTCGCATATAATTTGTATACAAAGCCTTTCATATAAACCTCATACACTTTTTCTACTTGGGGTCTGGTGGGAAATGCGCAACGCGGTACCAATTATTGGCCGCGACTTATTGCATTTGGAGGGGGGAAAAGCGAAGCGCAAATCGCGATCCCGGGAAATGGAAGGAGCGTCGTATTTGACGCCGGCGGCGGAAGTCTCGATAGCTCGCGGATAATTGTCTGTAGCATCTGCCGGATTTACGACGCGTGGTGCTTCCCCCACCGGGCGCCGCCAGCTCTCGCTATTCGAACTCTCGGCACTCTTAACCGCTTGCCAGTTCTAAAATCGTCTTTGACAATGACGTAAAATCCCGACAAACGGCAGCCGATGCTCTGCGTGCGCCTCCGCCACACGCTCGCTTTCTGCGTCGGCGAATCGGCTCATCCTTGATCCTTGCGCGCTTCAATCGCACCCCCCGCGAACTTCAACCACATCCCGCTGCGTCGAATCAATCCAACTTCGACTGTAAACAAAATTTAATTTTTTTTTTTTTTCATGACAGCATTTTTTTCTTTTTTTATGTTTTAAATACAATTTTAATAACATTTTCAAAAACCTACAATTTTAAATAATTTTTCAATCCGACTTTGACTGTAAACATTTTTTTTTTTTTTCATGACAGCATTTTTTTCTTTTTTTATCTTTTAAATAAAATTTTAATATCATTTTCAATAACCTACAATTTTAAATACATTTTTTTTCATTTTTATCCTTTAACTAAAATTTTAATAACATTTTCAAAAACCTACAATTTTAAATAATTTTTCAATCCAACTTTGATTGTAAAAAAAATTATTTTTTTTTTTCATGACTGCATTTTTTTCTTTCTTTATCTTTTAAATAAAATTTTGCTATCATTTTCAACAACCTACAATTTTAAATACATTTTTTTTCTTTTTTATCCTTTAACTAAAATTTTAATAACATTTTCAAAAACCTACAATTTTAAATTAATTTCTTTTATTTTTTATCTTTTAAATAAAATCAGATATCCATAATCTTTCTTGATAATTTTAGCTAGTACCTTCCAAAAGAATGATGTTGAAGTTTGCATCGATGGAATGCACCGAAATTGAGAACAAAAATTAATTCCAATTAACCCTAGTGATGAAATTAGGTATAAAAAGTCATCATACCAATTAGTTCCTGTGATGATTTTTTATAGCTAATTTCATCATTTGGCTTAATCAGAATTAATTTTTGTTTCTTTTAAATTTATTTCTTCTAAATTACATTTTCTTTTTTTTCAAACTTCAACATAATCCAAACGATAGATTATTCCTTACACTGTTAGACCAGTGTACACCAAGGGAACGTCGTCTTAGAGTAGGTGAGTAAATTTATGTCACTCGCCGTTTCACTCGCTCCTGTCTCATCGTCCGTAGTCACTTCCCGGAAGCACCGAGCCTTGTTTATCACCTCGTAGACAGATTCCCGACAATGGATTCACACGAGAAAATTTATTAATCGCTTTCCTTAAAATATAACGGTTCACAGCCCGACGACAAATATCGATAATTTAGTAGGCAGCGAAAGCTGCCTACGACCACGATGACTAGAGACAATTTCTTCACCCTCATCGCTCCAGTTTCCGTTCTCCACTCGATGAAGAACTCATCAATTAACGGATTAATTTCCCATCAAGGTCAAGAAGCACGAAAAAAAAAATTCGGCTTATCTCCAGCTGGAAGTGACAAAAATTAAAAAAAAGGGAAGAAGATGATCGACGAAGAGGAAGACGATTTACGATCGCAAGGACACCGCGCCGAATGACCGGCGAGTGGTGCCCGAGGAGAGCGAACGGCTGCATGAATTATTGGAGCGTAAGGCGATGAATTCTGGTTAATTATGCGACAGAACGGGGATCGAACGACCACAGTGAAAACCAAATTTTACGAGCGTGTCGTTGCGATATATGTCGATAGTACCGCCACATTTATATGTGGAAACAAACGAAAATATCTTTCGGGGGTTTAAATTTACAGGTCGAAACGGAATCGCTCAAGTGAGTGCGGAAAAATCGAGTGTTCGCATATATAAAACGCTATAACATTTGGAATGTCGTGAAGTTAAACGAGCTGGATCGATTCAATACCGAAATTGGCGGGTTCGCCGTCCAAGTGGCAGCCAGAGCGGACGCCGCTCGCCACACCCAGAAAACATCTCTCGAGGACTGACGCCCGCGTGTTTCTAAATTAAAACTTCTCCCCTGATCTTATTAATAACGATCATTATTATCGCCCGCCCCGAAATCTCTTGTTCGCGACCTGTCGAAATTCCTTCCTAATTCGACGGTTTGTGTGCAGTTATTGTGTGTAAATAATAACTGCACACAAACTGAGAGAAAAAATCTAGTATTGGCGACTATAAAGTGACAACCATAAAGTGGCAATTATTTTTTATAGGTGCAGCAACTATTTTTTTTAGTTATGGTAACTATGACGAAGTTATCATAACTATTAATGAATAACCGTGAACTATAAAAATAATAGCATGAACGAAAATTCGATAGTTGTCACTTTACAGTTACCAGAACATCCACGATTTCTCTGCGTGTGGCTACCTGCATTTATTTCTTGTTTTTAATAAATACTACCTGCATTTATTCTTTATTTTTAATAAATGCTACCTGCATTTATTCTTTATTTTTAATAAATGCTACCTGCATTTATTCTTTATTTTTAATAAATACTACCTGCATTTATTTTTTATTTCAAATAAATGCTACCTGCATTTATTTTTTATTTCAAATAAATACTACCTGCATTTTTTTATTTTTAATACATGCCACCTGCATTTATTGTGGCTGCATTGAATTATCATTCACTCCAATTCCTCTCTTCCAATTATTACTCCTTATATTCCTACGAAATCCAAGTGACTTCGTTGAAAAATCATCACGAAACTCTCACAAAGCAATCAAATCTTTTCCATTATCTTCAAACGATTATTTCCTCGGGGGCCCCGAAAAATCGTAAAAAAAAATTTCGTCGCCCGCGACTGACTTACTTCTTGAATCTTGTAACTCGTCCTGACGGTCTTGCGTCTGGTGGTCGTGACCTCGTAGGTCTCCTCGACGGTGGGCCCATCGTCGTCGTTCCCCTCGACGAGCTCCGCGCTCGCCTCGACCTCGGTGCTCGCGGGTTCTTCCGTCACCTCCATCCTCGTCCCCGTGATATCCGAATTTTCCGTGTCGGCCTCCAGCTTCGTTGAATTTTCGCGGCTCGACGTCCGGCAATAAAAATCACGAGTCACAAGGTTTTCAGCGCAACCGGTTGTATCGGCCGGGGTGTCGTCCGCACGTCTGACCGAACCGCGATTTTACTACTACCACCACTGAGCCGCCGTCCGAAGAAGCGGAGAGCGACGATTCGGTGGTCAGACGGCGAGCCAAAATCTCCGCGTTTCTCTCTCGGTCTTTTTTTTTCGCTCGCGAACAACTCGCGAAAAAAAAAACAAAAAAAAAAATCCCGTGGATCCTCGACGCAAAAAAAGCTCCCGTTTTTTTTTTCACCCCCTTGATTTATCGGCGATTATTTGTCGCCGCGGTTTTTGTTATCCTCGGAAGATTTTTTTTTTTCGCCCGCTTCTTGCGCGAAGCGAAACGCCGTTGGACGAGGCACACTGGAACCGAGGAATATATCCACACTGGGGCCAGGGGGCGCTTCAACTTCTCCTCGGGCGGCGGGTATAAACGCGGTGGCGAAGTCGCTCCGCGGCGATATAAACTAACCGTCTGGTTGTAACTATTCCGGGATCTCGTCTGCGCCGAGCGAGAAGACTGGCCGAACTGAACGCGCCCTGCTCGCGGTCGTCGTGTCTTGCCGCGGCGGCGGCGACGTCGTCTCGACGTCGACGTCCACGTCTCGCTCGTGGTGCGAGAGAGCGGCCGCCACCGCCGCCACCCCGGGGGCCCCTCGGAAACGGACGCGGTTCACGGCGAAAATAGAATTCGAGTTTTCTTCCTTTCGGTGTTATACAGTGTAGTGGTGTCGCGGCCTGTCCGTATAGACGTATGGCCCGCGGGGTCTCTCCGGTGTAACGACGCTCGACGCTGATCAATGCTCCTCGCGTGAAACTAGATGGGGAAAATAAATAAAGGAAATGTGAGAAAATTGCGCGGTAATTCACAGCGTGGAGTATATATCGCTTGGGAAATAAAACAGATTCTGTGGAGAATATTTGTATGGGAAGGAAATATGTAAACACCAAACAGGGTATACATGGAAATAAATTGATACTACTACTACTATCGCTTGGGAAACGAATAAAAAATATAATTATTCATGGCAACGTAAATAAGTCGCAAGTTTTAATTACATTTTTTTTTACGCTTTTGCAATACCATTATTTCGTTAATATTTTTTTTTAGAAAGAAGGTTTACCGATTATCTTGCGTGGTTATCGAATTTTCATCTCCTTACCTGATATAATTTTATGAAGTTTTACTTTCAAGTTATCAAGTTATCAAGTCTTCCTAGTGAGTCGGCCTGTCCGTATAGACGTATGGCCCGGGGGTCTCTCGGGTGTAACGACGCTCGACGCTGATCAATGCTCCTCGCGTGAAACTAGATGGGGAAAATAAATAAAGTAAACGTAAGAAAATTGCGCGGTAATTCACAGCATAGAGTATATATCGCTTGGGAAACGAATAAAAATATAATTATTCGTGGCAATGTAAATAAGTCGCAAGTTTTAATTACATTTTTTTTTACGCTTCTGCAATACCATTATTTCGTTAATATTTTTTTTAGAAAGAAGGTTTACCGATTATGTTGTGTTGTTATAAAATTTTCACCTCCTTACCTAATATAATTTTATGAAGTTTTACTTTCAAGTTATCAAGTTATCAAGTCTTCCTTATAAAAATATAATTATTCATGACAACGTAAGTCGCAAGTTTTTATTACATTTTTTTTACGCTTTTGGAATAACATTATTTCGTTAATATTTGTTTTAGAAAGAAGGTTTACCGATTATCTTGCGTCGTTATCAAATTTTCACCTCCTTACCAAATATAATTTTATCAAGATTTACAACATGAATATACTGATTGAACATTTGGATTAGAATTTTGTTATTTACTTGTATTTTATTATTTAATATAATTATTCACTACAACGTAAATAAGTCGCAAGTTTTGATTCCTTTTTTTTACGCTTTTGCAATCCCATTATTTCATCAATATTTTTTTAGAAAGAAGGTTTACCGATAATCTTGCGTGGTTATCAAATTTTCATCTCCTTAGCCAATCTAATTTTATCAAGTTTCACAATATGAATATACTGATTGAACGTTTGGTTTACGATTCTTTTTTTTAATTTACCTGCACCGTAGTAACATCCGATGGGTTCTGTTCTGCCACCTGTTGCCGTTGTGACGCTTTCGCACCGGTCTGTGCAGTACTGCTGGCCCTCCTGATTTGGAGAAGCTTCTATTTTAACAGCTCGTCTTTGATTCCTTCGGCAGTTTCATTGTAATGATGTTCTGTGGAAAAACAAAATTAAATAGAAAAATCGAAAAGGAACAACTTGAACGATTTCCTCTCTAAAGCTCTCTACTTTTTATAGTCATGCAGAACTATTAAAAGCCGGGAAATTCGTGTAAAATAATACACGCGATGTATTTTCGTCTGTCTTAATAAACTGGCGCATCGAGTCAATGTGTGTTTGTCTGTGAACGAGAGAAAAGAAAATATCTACTTATGTTGTTTGGTTCAACGAACTGGAAGCACGAGGCGACGCCGACCGACGCCACGATTATGTTTCACTGGATAACTTCAGGCAGTCCTTTTTCACGACGACCAACCGATAGCCAAGAAGAAATAAGAGTTTCGTCTGCAGAAAGACGTCTTAGTTTATTTACCAAACACCAACGATATCTAACCTTTTGCTTTCTGATACAGAAAGCTTTGTTTCTATAACTTTTTTTTCTTTTTTTTTTTAATGTCCGTGGACTCAGAGTCGTGGAAAATGTCGAGAAAAAAGGTCTAGCAATTAACGTTTTAACTCTTCTTTCATCAGAGTGTATTTTTTTACAAATTATATCCTTACATACAAATGTCATGGAATTTTTATTTCCCTCTTCACAAAATCAGAGGGTAAAAAATCTTTACTTTGCAATTTAAATTTGAAACTTTACTTTGCAACTTAAAAAATTTCACAAAAAATAAAATAAAAATCAATAATAATCAATAATCAATAATTCAATATATCAATAATTTTTTTATGAAATTTTAAATTTCATTAAAATTTTTCATTTACTCATTGTTTCTTAATTTATTTCCTCCTAAAGACTATCTCGATAAAAAATGTTTGGCGTACCTCCGGGCAGACTTGTTTTTGTTTTCTTCCCGCCAATTCACCCTCAATAACCCTAATTTAGATGTCAGTGTACAATTTTAAATACATTTTTTTTTCTTTTTTATCCTTTAACTAAAATTCTAATAA
Source organism: Pimpla rufipes (assembly GCA_963932165.1). Classification (NCBI taxonomy): domain Eukaryota; kingdom Metazoa; phylum Arthropoda; class Insecta; order Hymenoptera; family Ichneumonidae; genus Pimpla; species Pimpla rufipes. The sequence continues at coordinate 12,888,980 of OZ010641.1, read as the reverse complement.
CATTTTCAAAAACCCACAATTTTAAATTAATCTTTTTTATTTTTTATCTTTTAAATAAAATCACATATCCATCATCTTTCTCGATAATTTTAGCTGGTACCTTCCAAAAGAATGAAGTTGAAGTTTGAATGAAGTTGAAGTTGAATTTTAATGAAATTTTAAATTTCATTAAAATTTTTCATTTGCACATTGTTTCTTAATTTATTTCCACCTAAAGACTATCTCACTAAAAAAATGTTTTGCGTACCTCCGGGCAGACTTGTTTTTGTTTTCTTCCCGCCAATTCACCCTCAATAACCCTAATTTAGATGTCAGAGCTTGAAAAAATTCTGTACCCCAGATGTACTGAGTATCAACGCGGCGTCATGTCATGGAGATCCCGGAATACCGGAATAAGTCGCAAGACCCTCAAACATCCTGCTTTTCGGTAAAGGATCAAAGGACTCTAAATCGGGTAAATCCAGTCGTCGCGATGCCTGCGTGATGGGTCGAAGAGTAACAGATTTTGAACACAAGTTGGATCGTCCAGATGGGCCGGATGGAAGATCATGGAATGACGGCAGCGCGGCTGCCGGTGACGCTGCGATCGGCAAAATGTTTTCTAACGAGAAACAAAAATCCAAAATAAATTACAAAAGAAAATATTCCCAAAAAAAAACGAGGAACATTTCAAGGCGCTGCCCACTTTTGACACTATCGAGTCGCACCTCGACGAGCGCAATTGCGGAAATGCTGGAGGTGAACAGCGTCGTTCTGATGGAGAGCGAAAAATCCGACGACGATGCCGACGACGACGACGACGATTCCAGCAACGAGTCCGATCTGAACGTCAACGCCTGCGGCTTTCCGTACTACAGGTCGTTCTCGCTCGAGACTTATTTCTCTGGTTTCTTTCGCTACGTATCACTTTCCCTTCCTGCAATGCCTAATACGTCGAACGAAAGGGACACGACTTTCTAGAGTGTCTTGACGTACTCGTGATCGAGGAACTCGCGTTGCTCCTTCTTAGAGGAATCATTGCGACATGACATCTTTTTTGTTTTAAGGGGGACTTCTACCCTGGAGCACCGTTTTTTATTTTTATTTTTATTTAAAAAAAAATTATTTTTTTTATTTTTATTTTTATTTAAAAAAAATTATTTTTTTTACTTTTATTTTTATTTAAAATTTTTTATTTTTATTATTTTTTTTATTTAAAAAAATTTTTTGTTGGGAAAACGAATAATAGTAGATGACTGCGGTTTTTTTCTACTTGTCATTTACGTTTTATAGTATACAATGGAATTTTTTAACTTAAAAAAAAAAATTGCGTCGTATACTTAACAAGTAGAAAAAAGCCGTAATCGTCTACATTTATTCGTTTAAAAAAATGTTTGTTTAACATTTTTTTTTAAATATAAAAAAAAATGTTAAATAAAAGTTTAAAAATTTTCTTTTAAAAAAATTCCCGCTTAATTAGCTGACGTAGGGAAACCACAGAAAACCTGCAGACATTTTTTGCCAGTGTATTTGCGACTCGAAATTGAAATTATCAACGTTTGCCGTAGAAGTTGGTGCAACGGTCGAACGAGGGACGCCGTGCTCGTCAAAGACGCCTGCGTGTCTTGTGCCATTTTGCCATCTCATCCCGAGTCAAGCGAGCCCGGAAGATCCGCAGTTCCCTCGTTGGAGAGCAAACTGTTGAGTCAAATCAAGAGCGAGTACAGCGACTTGTCGTCCATAACGCGAAAGATCAGCGCGTATACGAAGGACATCATCGCGAGCCTTACCATGAGAACCGGAAGAAAGAGCTCGACGGTCGAGAAGTATATTTGAAATTATATAAGAGATATAGAACTTTTTTCCTTTCTATATAATCGTATGTAAATTATATGTTATATTTATTATATTAAATTATGTTTATTTTATGATACAAAATTATGTTTATTTTATTATATTAAACTATGTTTATTTTATTATATTATATTATATTTATTATATTAAATTATATATTATAGTTATTATATTTTATATATACTTTATTTCCACGTATAATAAACATATTTTTATTCGTTCAAAATATATCTCAGATATATCATATTAAAATATATCCGGCAGCTATATAAAATATATATAGCGAATATAGAACTTTTTTCCTTTATATATAATTGTATGTAAATTATATTTTATATTTATTGTATTAAATTATGTTTATTTTATTGTATTATATTATATTATATTTATTATATTAAATTATAGATTATAGTTATTATATTTTATATATACTTTATTTCCATAGGGATGAGATTTTTACTGTGGAACGAGATCCCAAAGGGCAACCGATAGCTACGCAATATTTCGACAAATCCGGTAGAGCCTGCCTGAAACTCAGACTCCGAGAGTCGCGGCGTTTCTTGGCCGAGAATTCGGAAAAACAAGGGAATTCCGCGAATAAAGACGAAAAAATAACGCCGGAGATATTTTCCGATCCGTATCGCACTGCGGACGAAACGTCCACCGCCAGCAGCGGCGCGTCGATCTACAACTACCTTATGTTCAGTGGACGACGCTGGTCAATGACGAAAGAGTCGAGCAAAGCCGCGAGCAGGGAATAAAACATGCCGTCTATATTCGGGATATTTTCACAGTGACGACCGCACGCACTGTGTGCAATGTAAATATATAATCACGAAAATTGATGATATATCCCTTGTTTCTGTGTCTAAAATAAATTTACATTATTTTGCGCGCAAAAACAGATTTTTATGCCTTGCAGTCGAGGTTGAATAAAAATAAAACTGCACGTTCAGGTATTTTGTCGCAAAAAAAAACAACTTTCGGAGATCATCAAAATTGATATTTTTATATCATTTACTCTTACACGAAACACTGTTGAAAGAATTAATTTCTTATCTGTATAGTGCACGTTCTTGTGACCTCAAGATTCCCACTGATCGCAACAACAACAACATCAGAAACTCAATACGCGACTCTCTGTTTTTCTCGTGCATTCATAAAGAATATATAAATACCGCTGAATACGCGACGTAATCAGCTGAGCTGTCGATACCAGGTGTCACATGTTTATCCTACTAATTATAACAATTCGATGATACAGGAACTGAATTAAATAAATTGTACGAGATTTAAGTCCCGACCAATTTTTTAACTAATTTTTTTTTACTCGACGATTTTTTTTTCTACTTCCTTTAGGGAAAGCAGAAATAGTGAAATGAAAAAAAATCTCGACTAATTTTTTTGACTCGACGATTTTTTTTTACTTCCTTTAAGGAAAGCAGAAATAGTGAAATGAAAAAAATCTCGACTAATTTTTTTGACTCGACGATTTTTTTTTCTACTTTTAAGGAAAGCAGAAATAGTGAAAAGAAAAAAATCTCGACTAATTTTTTTGACTCTACCTTTTTTTTACAGACAGAAGGATTCGATTCTACTTATTACACTTCTTGTAAAAATAATCGACGAGTAAAAAAAACAGATTCTCGTCAAATCAGTCCAACCGGAATAACCCGACTGCTCTGATTGGTTCGACTCCGATCGTTGACCAGCTGTAGCCAATCAGCGTAGCCAGTTTTACAGCGTGGCAAGTGTATTATTATTATTATTACGCCTTCGACAAGTTCTGTCCGGTCTAAATCAGACGTCCGGTCTAAATACACGTAACAAGTGTACCAAAGTCTTGCATTCCAGCAAATTTTTCACTGTCTAAGTAAGACGCAATCCGAGTAATACCTGCAGAGGTCTGTTTTTTTTTTAAATTAAAACCGCATTTTAAATCGACGTCTCGCGAACACAGAATTTATAGGTTATACATTGTTTTTGTACACAACTTTTTTGTACCGTGTGATTCACTCGAAGAGCGACCAAAATGAATGCATCCGTGCTCTCCGAGACCACAAATGGAAAGTGGAAAAGTATTTCCGTAGGCGATGAAAAATACTCCATATGCGCTGCAAAAACGAGCGGCGGTTGGAAAATTTCTCTGACCAATCTTATTGAAATTTGGATCGAGGAACTCGAGAGGGAAGAAATTTTGCAAAAGTGCGAGGTATTCCGTTCTAGCGTCGCATGCCGAGACGATTTGCCAAAACGTACAAAAAACGCTAATGAAAATATTGATATTTCAGAAATTGAATCCAAGCTTGAGTATAGAAGACATCGACGTACACCAAATTGTGGGCGAAATATTCGAAGATATTCCGAAACACGCCGCCAAAGTATCGGTGGAAAAGATCCGACTGAGCAGCGAACTGGAAGGCGGAATTTTTGAGTTTGAGATTGACTTGATCAGAGGCGGCGCTCGGCAGCTTTGGGAAGATGTGACGATGCCTCTGTGTCTCGCTGCCGGCGAGCTGGCGAGAAGACAAACGATTTTGATGGACTTGATAAAGAAAAAAGACGCAGAGATATCGGAATACAGACTCAACGACGCTCAGTTGACCAGAAGTGAGAGAAGAACTTGTAAAATCCCTCAGTCTCCGTTTCTCAGTTTTTCAGAGATTAACGATCACAAATTTTTTTTATTTCAGAACATCTCAGGACGGAACCTTTTCACGAGGATTTATTTAAGAAAAATGTACAAACACAGAACGCCGAAAGTTGCCGGAATGTATTTCAAAGAATTATGGAATTGCGGGGCGACGTTGATGTAGAGAAATCTCCCATCAAAGTGGAGCCTGCGAAAACGTGGTAAGAATATTTATTCATTATTAAACTGTATACTAGATTTATTGTGCCTCGTGGAAAATAAAATGCAACGAAATTCGGAAAAAAAAATGTATTCTAATTAACCCAAAAGATGAAATTAGGAAATTCAGAAAAAAAATTTATTCTAATTAACCCAAAAGATGAAATTAGGTATAAAAAAATCCTCATAGGATCTAATTGATATGACTTTTTATACCTAATATCATCATTTGGGTTAATCAGAACTAATTTTTTTTTTTTCTGAATTTCGTTGCGTTCCAACGATGCAAACTTCGACATTATGATAAGTCGCCGATAGTTTCGTCGAGTCGCCGGTGATTCACGCGCAATTCTTTCACCAGTTTCCCGGAAAGTCTCGTTGAGACTGTGATAAGTAACGACGAGGCCAAAGCAAAATGTGGCAAACGCCTTCGTCACACGTTGTTGAGTGTAGACGGCCCGGCTAGACGAAAACGTCGACGTTGCGTCGAGTGTTATAGAAAGCGACGACAAAGCGGTTTGTCGGCGACCGACGCGGCGTCCTTAACGAAGCAAGTGAAAACTTACTGCGACAATTGCTCGGAAAAACCGCACTTGTGCTTAACGTGCTTTAATTCTACTCATCAGAATATGTAACCTCGTTATTAATGACGATTACAAGACAATTGTAAATACATTCTTTTAAAATGTAACACGGAATATAATAGGATTTATATTTACTTACAATAAATATACCGACTGCCTTTTACTTGATTGAATAATGAAAAAAATGAATGAAAAAAAAAAAAAAAAAAATTGTCTGTGACGTCTAAGCCCTGATTAAAAAATCCGATTAGAGCCAATAAAACAGACAAAAATCCGATTCAAACCTGTTTGAACCGATTATTTTTCGATCGGAATTTCGTCTATCTGATCGGTTTCTGTCAGTGTCAATGGGAATTATTAAGCAGGGAATTATTAAGAGTCACTCTAGTGACTCACGGTCACTTTCGCACATTATGTATGTTGCAGTTCCGCGGAGGCACTCGATAATCGAGAGACATTGGTAAAGATTGAAGTAGAAGAAAATTCAGAGGGAAACAATACCGACTTGATCGTAAATAACGAAGCGGCGGCGAAAACGGACGACGAGTTAAAGACTGAAACGGTAATTCACGAGCCGAACGAACTCGTGCCAAAGATCGAAAGAAACAGTCCCTCGAAAACGGGGACTGGAAGCAATAAGGGTAAAATAACGCTAATCAAGAGATACACGCGAAGTGCGCCAGCGTCGCAAGCGAAACGCACGAAAAAGAGTATTAACGATTTTATCAAATGAAATTCCATCGAATTCTTCGATAATATCTTATTATTCACATATATTAATATATTTCGTTATTTCTATCGTTTATAATTCATCAACGATTTCATCAAATGAAATTCCATCGAATTCATCGATAATATCTTATTATTCGCATATATTAATATATTTCGTTATTTCTATCGTTTATAATTCATCAACGATTTCATCAACTGAAATTCTATCGAATTCATCGATAATATCTTATCATTCGCATATATTAATATATTTCGTTATTTCTATCGTTTATAATTCATCAACGATTTTATCAAACGAAATTCCATCGAATTCATCGATAATATCTTATCATTCACATATATTAATATATTTCGTTATTTTGATCGTTTATAATTCATCGCGAAAGAAGATTTTTCGATGATGTAGGTAAAAAGTGTGCATTATATTTATTATACCGACTCAAACATCAAGTTGTACAATTGCCCTACAAACTTAGAAACTAATAACGCTAAGAAATACACAGTTTAATAAACGGTGTCGATCGAAAGTTTTTCGCACGTTCCTTGCATCGCTCAAAGGTTTTCGTTAAAACTCAACGAGTAGAGATTCAAAAAAAGCTATAGAGCTAGGAGAGGGTTCGGCGCTTGCAATTCACATTCTCTCGGCGGTATCGTGACAAATGAACCGTCAAATCGTTCTTCATTTTCAGGAGCTTTGCACATTATTACTTCCACACTCGAAGTTGAATACCTTTTTTTTTTTCAAAGATTTTTTTGTCCCTCATACTCGCCAATTCGCAGCAGGAATCAAGTGTGCATTGGGTGTATCCTTGACGTCATGTTGTGTGTTTTAAAGACGTGTTCGAATTGATTTGCTCTACATATATTTCGGAAAATCTCCGATGTCGAGCGGTAGTCAAACACAGAATTTCGTCTATTAAACAATTCCGTTAATTCGAAGCAGCATCGTCGATCTTATTGCTGAGACGCAATTAAACGCAAGGACAAACAATTCTCGATCTCGTTTCGATACACAACAGCCTTAATGCGCTTAAACTTATTCTCCGTTAAATAAAACAAGAAGAACAATAAAACAGAACAACGTACGAACTAATAGTCTAACGATCGATCTCGTAGGGAAGCCAGCTCCAAATAAGATCTCTCTTCGTTTGTAGGCGAAACGTACCCGCGTTCGCCGAGTAGAGAACAAAATTTACCTTCGTCTTCGTCGCTCCCAAACAGTCGAATTTTTTTTTTTTTTTTTTTTTAGTCGCCGTTTTTATTGCAAACACGGTTTAGCTGACGAAAATATGCCCACGACAAGAACTAACGACAATCGGTTAAAGGGTGCACGGTGGAAAAGGTATAAATGTACTCTAACACGTGACTAAAATCATTCTCATCTTCGCTCGCCGTCCCATTCGATACCCTCGTAAGCATTTTTTTTTTCACGCAAGAATTACGCTCCGCTGAAGGGTGATAAGTGTCGAAAAATGTTGGGGGGGTGTGGAGGATAAATTTCTATCGTACAAATCTGCTTGCGATAGTTATAAATATACAAAAGCAACAATGATGTACATTACCATGTATACATTACATATATAACTATAATGTTATCGCGATAGTACAAAGCCACAGTCGACGGGTGACAGAGCCAACTCTGGTCATCAAAATACTCGGGAGTTCATCGAAAAATTACAGCCGTGAAGAGATAAATAGTGTTAGTCGTTTAGCGATTTAAGTAACCAATTCCCTTTTTGCGTACACTCTAGATTGAAACGCGCTGCTAGTTTTTCTTTTTCTTTTTTTTTTTTCTTTCGCGCGTTTAACGCAATATAAACTCGCCGCCATCTATAATACACCCATACAAAGCGGCTTGCTTTATTCACCTTTTTACCATTTTGTGTGTGTGTTTTATTTTTTTTTTGTTTGTTTTGTTAATTCTTTATAATCGTTTATAGGCACAATAAAGGCTTTTTTGTTTCTGCCAGCATAAACAAAGGTTACGAATAACGACAGCGTGTTCATTTACCGGGAGACGAACGACTCTCTACGCTACTACCTAATAGATTTGTGCGAGAGTTTGCACCGTTATTAATTGTAACTTTACTCGAACGTCGATTAAGTATTTTTTTTTTTATCGTTATAAACTAGCTTCCTCAAACGATTGTCCGCGTCTCCGATTCTTCCTCGCCACTCGTCCTTCGATCACCACAGTCTCGTCGCGCACGACGCGGAGCCACGAATTTTTCTTCTATTACATAATCATCGAGTAAGCATAAATCCTTTGGTCGCAATGTTTAATTAATCCATTTCTTTCCCCGCGGTTGGTTTACCAGCTCTTCCGTAATAAAAAACGAAATTTTTCTGGGCGTCGAAAAATACTATAGAAAATGACCATTTACTGGGTGGGAGTCAAAATATCCATTGAATAAAATAGCAAATGGCTAAAATAGCAAATTTCAAAATAATGAACGGTCTGAATCTAGAATCGCCATCATTATGAAATTAGCTCTTTCAGTTATTCGCTGTTTTGATCATTCACTATTTTGACCCACGTCTTTATTAAAATGAAATTAAAATAGCGAACGGCTGAAATAGCGAATTTCATAATGATGACAATTTTAGACTCAGACCGTTCATTATTTTTTAATTTGAAATTTCAGCCTTTCGCTATTTTGGTAATTAGCTATTTCGACCCCCACCCCATTTACTTGTGGCTTTCCACAGTATTTGCTCTTACTAATTTTTTTTCTTCTTCTCCACTACGCTAATCTACTCCGTGACGAAACAAGGCAAAAACAAGGGGGGGAAACAATTATTTTCTTGTCTCCTAAAATAGTCTTCCTCTCGGGCAGTGCGGCCCACTTCAACCTAAAGTCGATGAGATTCTACGAGTCTCGCGTTTAATTGACTCACGACAGCGAAAACTTACAAGATATCGTAGTATTTAGAATTAGGCAATCCCGTTGTAACGGTACAAGGCTACACGAACGAAGTTACAGGCGGCATTTAGAAGAAAAAAAAAGAAGAAAGAAAAAAAAACACAAAGCTGAATCGAAACGATTTGATGAAAAAACATTGATGGTCCTCGATTGGAGATGTCGCACGGCTGAATATACTAAATACTTCCGCAAGTTTATTTCTTTTTAATCATTATTCAGACGGTAATCACAATGCGCTTGATGAAAGTCTTATCAGTTTTTCAGATACGTCGAGTAGCAACAGTTGAATATAGTAAAAACGCGGGTGGCACGGCGGGTGTGCGATTTTTGCGTTAGGCCTCTGCGAGAACAACGAGAGATGGTTTATTTTTTTTTCTTTTCCTTTACTTATATCGTGCGTGAGTGTTATATTTTAATCGCAATTTTTTACTTTTTCCCCGGGTTTACACGCTGGCCTAACTTTGCCGCGGAATTTTTTTTCCTCGATATTCCGGTTAAATAGCAGCACCGATCGACTCTAAACGCTACGTGCGCGCGGATCAGTGCGTACAAAGCTTGCGAAATGGTTTTTTTCTTTTTCTTTTATCGTTTGTTTAGTTATAGAAACACCGGAAAATTCTTTTGACGAAGGTCTCGCGATATCGACGCCTGAAAACTACTCGAGAATTGCGTGTTCGTTAGTAGCGATAGTAGTACGCGTTTTTTATTTTTTTTTAAATTTTTTAAATTATTAATTCTTGTTGCTTTGGGCCAGACGCTCGCGATTTTATCCAACTTCTCGCACGCGTTACTGCTATTTACATACCTAGTTGTTGTTCTTTCTTTCTGTATCTCTTGTTTTTTGTTCTTAAAACGACGCACAACGCGGCTGGTACGCGGCGAGGCAAAGACGAGACATTTCTCACCGAATTTCAAAATTCCTCGCTTCCCGTTTCGTGAAACCAAATCGTCTCTTCTTCTTCTTCCGCCTTCTCGGTGCTAACCGGACTAACACGAGCATCTCCAGGCGTCGCCCTGTTGCGAGGGTGACCGAGCCTTTATCACACTGTCCGCGCCTTCCCGCTCCGACGCTTCAAACAGGCTCGCCTTTGTCACAAATATCGAATCGGTTAAATTAATTAATAATGAAAATTCGTGGGGAATAAAAATAACATTTGCAAAACGCTCTTTAACTCTCCGTGGTCACTCTGGGTCGACTTGACCTGAGATCGATCTTTCTGCGCGAAAACGAAAACGAAATCCTTTTTTCCGTGATTTTTTTTTTAACTCTACAAACGACTTCAAACTCCGGAATAAATATCTTTTTTATGGCGGGCACTGGAATACTATTTTTTTATCAAAAGTATTATATTCAAAGAGTATCAGGTTAAAATTTCAGTTAAATCCATATTTTATTTACGGAGTCATGATTTTTTCAGTGAAAAAACGTCTTTTTTCGATCTTTCACCTTCATTCATTTTTAAAAATATGTTGCAATTTAATATCGGGAAATTTCTTTTTTTGTAAGTTATCTACAAAGTTTGAAGTGTATTCTGTAATTTTTTTATATTTTTCAGGCCGGTAGTTTGGTCGCAATACGCGGTCAAAGGTGAAATCGATCCAGAGTGGCACCTTTTAGTGAATTCTTAACGAAACGCTTAAAGTGAATTCTTAAACTCTTAACGAATTTTTAGCTCACCCGTCGGTCTCGCTGCTCCCGTATCCTTCTGGCGAGAGTCAGAAAAGCGTCCTCGATGTTGATATTGTCCTTGCAGGAGACTTCGAAGAAAGGCATATCAAAGTTTTCCGCTATTTTCTCGCCCCTCTCAGCATCCACGGCTCTGTGGGCTGCGGCGTCGCACTTATTCGCAGCCAAAACCTTGACGACATCCGGTGAAGCGTTCTGCGATGAAAAAAAAAAACACGAAAATAGATCACCGTATCGACATGAAAATTATTATGACGTTGAAGTTTGCATCGTTGCAATGCAACGAAATTAAAAAGAAAATACGTATTAATGAACCCAAATTATTTATACCAGCTGTAATAAATTATTGTAACAACTAAGAAGAATGACAACAAATATTATTTCACTCCCTAATAGGCGTGAATTAATTCAATTTTTATGCAATTAATATTGTGTTTTTGATTTCGTTGCATTGCAACGATGCAAACTTCAACACCATAAATCATTGGGGAAAAACCCAGCGGGTTTTATAGCGAAATTACTTCTTGAATGTTGCGCAACCAGTAGGACAAATGATTGAAACTCTCGAGGCTCGTGACGTCGTACATTAATAATATACCCATAGCGCCTCGATAATAAGCCGTCGTCAGTGTCCGAAATCTCTCCTGTCCGGCGGTGTCCCTGGAAGAAATATTGTTGTATATTCATTCGTCATTCATCGCAACGCGTTATCTTCCCACCCAAATCGATGAATTCGCCAGCCTCACACGGAGACACACAACAAGACCGATCAACTTCACGGCCCGAGCGTTCAATCGCGTTCACCAGACTCACCAAATTTGCAGCTTTATCGGTGTCCCATCGAGGTTTATGATCTTCTGCTTGAAATCGATTCCTGGCAAAATTAAACGAGCTTTGTAAGCGTATTTTTAATTAATTTGGCTCTGCAAATTAATTCAAGCAGTCAACTTTGTCGTGAAAATACCTCAAGCTTTTTTTCCTCACTACTATAATTTCTTTGAATTTTATTGGTAAAAAAATAGAACACGAAACGCTGAGAAAAATATTTAAGTAAATTTCTTGTGTATGTCGAGGACCGAAGCGAAGCGTTTACAGTGGATTATCCTGATGTTCAAATAAATTCGCGAGGAGCGTTTGATGGAAAACGAGCTTTGTAAGCGTATTTTTAATGGCTCTGTAAATTAATTCGTGCAGTCAACTTTGGCGTGAAAATACCTCAAGCTTTTTTTCCTCACTACTATAATTTCCTTGAATTTTATTGGTAAAAAAAATAGAACACGAAACGCTGAGAAAAATATTTAACTAAATTTCTTGTGTATGTCGAGGACCGAAGCGAAGCGTTTACAGTGGATCATCCTGATGTTCAAATAAATTCGCGAGGAGCGTTTGATGGAAAACGAGCTTTGTAAGCGTATTTTTAATGGCTCGGCAAATTAATTCGAGCAGTCAACTTTGGCGTGAAAATACCTCAAGCTTTTTTTCCTCACTACTATAATTTCCTTGGATTTTATTGGTAAAAAAAAATACCACTACTCACTACTATAATTTCCTTGGATTTTATTGGTAAAAAAAAATACCACTACTCACTACTATAATTTCCTTGGATTTTATTGGTAAAAAAACATAACACAAAATGCTATGAAAAAATATTTAACTAAATTTCTTGTGTATGTCGAGGACCGAAGCGAAGCGTTTACAGTGGATTATCCTGATGTTCAAATAAATTCGCGAGGAGCGTTTGATGGAAAACGAACTTTGTAAGCGTATTTTTAATGACTCCGCAAATTAATTCGAGCAGTCAACTTTGGCGTGAAAATACCACAATCTTTTTTTCCTCACTACTATAATTTCCTTGGATTTTATTGGTAAAAAAATACCACTACTCACTACTATAATTTCCTTGGATCTTATTGATAAAAAAAAACATAACACAAAATGCTACGAAAAAATATTTTAACTAAATTTCTTGTGTATGCCGAGGACCGAAGCGAAGCGTTTACAGTGGATCATCCCGAGGTTGAAATAAATTCGCGAGAAGGGTTTGATGGAAAAAGCGTGAGAGTCGAATTACTCACCGATGGTGGATATGTAGGTGTCGTAATAGCGTTCATCGCAGTAACGATGAACGATGCAGGTTTTTCCGACGTTGGAGTCGCCAAGGACGAGTACCTTGTAGGTGGCTGCAAAATCCAGCGCCATGTTTGGCTCTCCGGGTGCTTTTGAACTGTTGTTAGGTCGTCGGAGTCAGCGGCCGGGGGTCGCGCTTTCTCTCTCTCGTTCCTTAGGTTCTCCGGGGGGTGGAGGATCGATTCGAAGCCTGCGCGCTCCAATCTTCCCTAAAGGTGCCTTCACAATCACATTGGCTTGCGGGACCTCGCTCACTCGGTCCTCGTTTCTTCACCGGGGATCCTCGGATACGGCGCTCATCTCTGGGGAATTGTGCATGTTACACCCCTCTTCATCCCTTACAGGAAAATACTGTGGAGACAGAGGAGCTATAACTACTTCCGTTCAATAGCATTTCCGATACCCATGTTTTATCCCAATTTCCCAACAGAATCGATCTGTCTTCATCCATTTCTGGAAACAACTATAAAAAAAAACAACGTTTCGCTTATATTTTTCTTGTTATGTTGAATAATGACATTTTTAGAAATGTATTTTGAATACCGAATAATAATTTTTTCGACGAATAAAATAATGGCAAACTTCTCGAAATGGTCTTCGTCCATTTCTGGAAGCAACTTATTTAAAAATACGCTTCGCTTATATTTTTCTCTACGTTAAATAACAAAATTTCTAGAAATGTATTTAAAATAGCGGATAGTAATTTTTTCGACGAATAAAATAATGACAAACTTCTCGAAATGGTCTTCGTCCATTTCTGGAAGCAACTTATTTAAAAATACGTTTCGCTTATATTTGTCTCTTTACGTTAAATAACAACATTTCTGGGAATGTATCTAAAATACCGGATAATAATTTTTTCGACGAATAAAATAATAACAAACTTCTCTAAATTGTCGTCGTCCATTTCTGGAAGCAACTTATTTAAAAATACGTTTCGCTTATATTTTTCTCTTTACGTTAAATAACAAAATTTCTAGAAATGTATTTAAAATACCGCATAATAATATTTTCGACGAATAAAATAATGACAAACTTCTCGCAATTCTACAAAATACCTATACAAATTTTTCCAATACCCATGTTTTCTCCCAATTTCCCAACAGAATCGATCTGCCCTCGTCCATTTCTGGAAGCAACTTAAAAAAAAAAAGATACGTCTCGCTTATATTTTTCTCTCTACGTCAAACAACAAAATTTCTAGAAACGTATCCAAAGCACCGAATAATAATTCCCTCGACGAACAAAATAACGACAAACTTCTCGCAAATGTACAAAACACCTAAACACATTTTTTTATTGATTGAAAAATTATATTTCCTCCTCCCAGTTACATCTGTATTTTCCTCCCGTCCTTCCCCGCCGGTCCTTTATTTTTCGTTGAGCGCGCAACGGGCCGTCTATTTCGATCGACGAGTAAATCTAATAAGGCAGACCCTCAGGCGGGGGTCTCTTTGCATCGATTCGTCTGGCTAATTGGAGTGAGAGAATTGGCAATTAGCGGAGAGAAAATCGATGATCCGGACGCGGACGTGCGTTGTGGCAAAAGCGGGTCGTTATTAACGGATCACTTCGGTTAAGGTAGTATGACAAAAGCACTTCGGTTAAGATAGTATGAGGGCACAGATGAACGTCGCGTAAATTCGAGGGAGTTTGAGAGAGAATTACGAAGAGTTCTCGATGAGATAAAAATTACTTAAATAAATAATTGTTCAACTAAATATCCGGCAACCTAACTCTTTTTTGTTATTAAAGTGATCTTCTTATTTTTCTACATACGTATGAATGTTTTCCGAATTTTGTGTGACGTTTGAAAATTACGTTTTTTTATTATGTTAAAATTAAAAATCAGAGAAAATTCGGAAAAAATGCATACGTATGTAGAAAAATAAGATCACTTTAATAACAAAAAAAAGTTAGGTTGCCGGATATTTAGTTGAACAATTATTTATTTAAGTAATTTGTTAATAACATTTTTTTAATTATTATTGTCCAAAATAATCTCTTTACCGCCTTTCATATGCTTGATTTTTTCAGATTTTTATCTGATCGAGAACTCTTCGTAATTCTCTCTCAAACTCCCACGAATTTACGTGACGTTCATCTGTACGCTCATACTACCTTAAGGGGATACAGGCGATTGTGAACAGGCATTCAACGGGGGGAAAATTCGTGCAGATATATTTATACGCAAGTTGTGCAATGAATTAGAGCTCGCGTGGGCGCGTAACTGCCCTACGCAAATACCTGCGTATAGGGGGAAGTGGGCCTCTCTGTTATCGCCGACGCACCATGCGACAATCCTACGAGGGTCGGTAATGGGGAATGGTGGTGTAGGTGTGACGTCATAGATTGCCCTGAGAACCCGGGTCAAGTTCAGGACGAGGTCGTTCACGGTCGCGTAGGGTCACTTGGGGGGCGCTGACTTCGGGTTAGACCGGAAGGAAACCGTCGAAGGTCCGTCGTACGACCTAAAAGCGGGACACCATAAGGATTAAAAAAAGTGCCGATTTTTTTTTTTGCTGTCTTTCTGTAGTTGGCTTTCTCGAAAATTGTATCTTTTAAGGAAGTCTCGCTGAGTATTCATTCGCGTTAATTGGAGCAAAAGTTAGAGATAATTGCAAACACTTCTGAATTTTGCATGATAATAATTCTAAAATGTTATTAACATGTTGATAAAAAAAAATTGTTTAACAAATATTTCGGTAGCCCAAGTTTTTTTGTGGATAAAAACGATTAATTCATCTTTCTGAATACGTATGAATTATTTCAGATTTTAGAGTAAACTTTGAATTTTTACATATTTTCCATGCAAAATAACGCAAATTTCAAAGATTACTTAAAAATCGGAAAAAAATTCATACGTATTCAGAAAAATGAAGGAATCATTTTCATCCACAAAAAAACTTGGGTCACCGAAATATTTGTTAAACAATGTTTTTTTTTATCAATTTGTAACGCGTTGTTGATCACATTTATAGGCATTTATAACAATTTAAAACCGTTACCGAGGAAAGAACATTTTTTCGTGTATCTCAGTCAATTATTATCGATTTTTCATAAAGCGTTTTCACATTCGGCGCCTGTCTCTTTGTAAATGAGTCACGCGTCGGATGTTTTTCTCTCAAGCGACACGGTGACTAAGGCGTTCGTCGCAACTCCCCCTCCCGCATCTTTGGCACGTGGACAATTAATGTAAAGTCGGCGGAATTCTACGGGCACGAAGACGTACAAATGAAAGATAAAACTAGTAAAATTCGTTTCAACAGGGAATGTATTAACTAATGTGATGTCACGTGTAACAATAATTTACTACAGGATTCTCATCGTTTTCTTTATAGTAACTTAACATAAAAGTGCAAGCTTGTAAATTAGCTTGCGCTTCGTCGCATAAAATACTGGTTACGTTTGCCGGGATGTCTACGAGATTCTACAAAAGCATACGAAATTCGTCTATCTCATCTTTGGTAACCTAGGCCGCCTACGAGGCTTCTAAATCGCCGTCGAAAACACTACGAAATTCTACAAACAATCGTCGACTTTTAGTAGTCTACAAAAACACACCGAAAATATATACTGTTAAAAAAAAACACGTGTAAGTCTCGTTCCTTCTACGAATAGCTGCGCATCTGTTGTCGCCACGAAAGCAACTTCCGATATTTGCGAGTGGATGTCTCGTGAAATTCACTCGCGGAGTATTTAACAATAGTGATAACGCTTTTGACAGGGTTTAAGGGATAACAATATTGCCCTGCACGATAAAACGTAGTGTCAAAAACACGACGCAAACGAATTTCGTCAATTAAAAAAATTACAGACTTTCACCGTGAATATGTAGAAAAAACAAACGCAATATTGGCACAATACCTCGAGGGGCTGTGGAAGTCTCTTTTCAGGTTTTTATGATATGTTTTGTCGAATTGCGCAGTTACGAACAACAGTCGAGATACAGTCTAGGATATGTTCTAACGAGTATAAAACATCAAGTAAAACGATCGTAAATTATGCGAGGAGAGTAATTAATCTCGTTGCCTCACCGGGGATTCGTCTCTCGTCAATTAAAAGGTACTAAAAATACTTGAAAAATTTTCTTCGGGTGAAGCGGACCCGCTTGGCCGTTTTGATTTCGAGAATACTATCTTTAGAGCGACGCGGCGAGCTCATCAGAGAATGGTGCACATCGCAAGACCCATCAGCACCATACCCAGCATACACGTGAGATCGCGTTTCATGCTCGGATCCTTGAGGCCCGCGCCGGGCAAACTGCAGCCGCTTCGCCATCGGAGGGACCACAGGGGAATCACCACGTGAAGAATATCCGGAATCATGAAGCCCAGATCTCGAACCACCTTTCGTATTAGTAAAGTATTAGTAATTTACACAATTTTGCTCGTTTTTCTACAATTTTTCGGATGAAAATTTGCATTCATTTTCATAATTGATTTCGCGTAGAAAGCAAGATGTATCAGCCAAAAGCGAGGAATATTAAAGTAGCTACTGTGCTTCACATTAGTCCAGGGAAATTTTAATAGTGTTTTATTTATAAGAATATCAACCAATAAATGCGAATTTCCATTTAAATGTTTTTTCTTCGCGTTTTTTTTTGTGTAATCCATCATTTTTCCATCGTTTTTTTTTTATTAGACATCGATGCGTGTCTGCATAAATTGCTTTTTTGTGAGTCAGCGTTGAACATCGAAAAGTTGAAAAATCGAAAAATCTGCAGGGCACGCAGTTCAGTGGCTACTTTAATTTTTGTAGGGTTTTTTTTTGTTTTTTCACCTGATGAGCGTAGCCTTCTCCTTGCAAAACGTTCCTTATAAACTGGTCCCAGCTACCAGCGAATATGTGAATTAGGCCAATGGCGCTGATACCGAAGGCCTTACGGTGGGTAACGGGCCTCTTGGAGTCCGCGAGAAGAACGACGAGGATCGTCGACAGCAATTCCGTGACGGAGAAGAACATCTGGTGATACCATTGGGAGTAGAAGTCGTCGTTCCAGTAGTTGATGTACACCCACCAGGAGTAGTAGTGCGAGAATATCGCGCTGACGAACAGCACGAACATCCCGAATCTGAGTCGCGCGTGAAAGGCCAACCACGTTAAGTACTTGGAGGTCTCGTAGAACGCCACGACTCCTATCACGATGGTCGCCCAAATCTTCAGAGTGTTGCTCGTGGCATTGAAGTACATGTGTTTGTACGACGCAATTCCCGATTCGTAGGAGCCTGGGAAGCCAATAAAGATTAGAAAAAAAAAGAAGAGAAAAAAAAACGGCAGTACCAAAATAATTATCCGGGGATTGTTAGTATTATTGGAGAATTCTTTTTTTTATGGGGAAACGAATAAATGTAGACGACTGCAGTTTTTTTGTACTTGTTACGTACGTTTTAAAGTATGCAATGGAATTTTTTTTTTAAGTTAAAAGTTGTCGGCGTCCAGTACGAAAATAACGTCGCAACTCGAAAATCAATTTTTCCATTTTTTTTTGTCTTTGCAAGTGGTTTGAGTTTAAAACATTGACTTTTAAAATACTTTTAAATACTTTATTATTTAATGTACTTAAAAACATTGGCAATTAATTTGAGTTCCTTTCCGGGTAACAGAGTTAAACATTTTCCTTTGCTGTTTCAAGGGCTAATCACAAGAAAGTGAAGCTCAGACTCTATTTTTTGTATTTTTTGTATTTGTGATATAGTCAGATGACTTTGTTGCCGTTTCGTTACCCGATTACAGAACAAAATAAAACTCAAGGAATTAGTGATAACAAAACTGAAATAAGAAATATCGAGTCGCACCTTTAAAGACGGTGTCCCAACAGGAGCAAGAGCAGTACTGTTTGTCGACGTCTCTAGAGAATTCCTGCCAGAAGTGGAACAGGAAGAGGATATGCAGCGGCGGTACGGCGAGCGGTGCGAGTACTCCGACAAACTTAGATCCGCAGTTAGCCAGATTGGAGCACAGCGTGTGCTTGATCATTCGGTAAACCATTTTGAAGATACCCTGAGGTCTCCTGTTTGCTCTACGACAATATTTTTATATACATATATATATAATTAAAATATTAAAAAAAATATATATATAAAAAAAATGTATATAATTAAAATATAAAAATAGAAGTAAAAAAAATATGTATATAATCAAAATATAAAAAAAAAATTAAAAAAAAAATATATATAATCAAGATATAAAAATTAAAATAAAATATATATATATATATACGATAAAAATATATATGTATTTGATTTTCGCCTTACGTAAAAACCCGCACAGGCCGAGTTGTGGTCGCCTAAATAATATTGTTGTCGCAGTGATTTTCGATTGTTGTCGGAAAAAACAGCCGCTGCCGAAAGCGCAATACGTGACTGCGTAAACGCGTCATCGCGCGACTGTCGGGAACACTGCGACACCGTTTACGAATATTCGCGCTTATTTTTTCGTTATAAAACATTATTTATAGATCCATGCTCCCTGGTGCAATCTCGCATGAGTGCCCGTCGCGCTCTCGTTACGGCTGCATGTACACACGCGACGGGGGTGAGCGTGTGCCTGCGCCGCTAAGGGAGGTTAATTTACGGAATTCCGTGGCCCACGGACGAGATGGAGCCGCCATTGATTCCGCGGCTGCGCGCATCCGCCGCTAAGCTCGTCGATCTCCCGGTTACCGACTGGTAACCGGGAGATCGACGTCTAAAAGACATCTTTTTTCGGGAAAAAAAGACGTCTTAAAGACATCTTTTTTCGGGAAAAAAAGACGTCCTAAAGTCATCTTTTTTCGGGAAAAAAAGACGTCTTAAAGACGTCTTTTTTTGGGAAAAAAAGACGTCTTAAAGACGTCTTTTTTCGGAAAAAAAAGACGTCTTAAAGACGTCTTTTTTCGGGAAAAAAAGACGTCTTAAAGACGTCTTTTTTCGGGAAAAAAAGACGTCTTAAAGACGTCTTTTTTTGGGAAAAAAAGACGTCTTAAAGACGTCTTTTTTTTTGGAAAAAAGACGTCTTAAAGACGTCTTTTTTTTTGGAAAAAAGACGTCTTAAAGACGTCTTTTTTTTTGGGAAAAAAGACGTCTTAAAGACGTCTTTTTTTTGGAAAAAAAGACGTCTTAAAGACGTCTTTTTTTTTGGGAAAAAAGACGTCTTAAAGACGTCTTTTTTCGGGAAAAAAAGACGTCTTAAAGACGTCTTTTTTTTGGAAAAAAGACGTCTTAAAGACGTCTTTTTTTTTGGGAAAAAAGACGTCTTAAAGACGTCTTTTTTTTGGGAAAAAAGACGTCTTAAAGACGTCTTTTTTTTGGGAAAAAAGACGTCTTAAAGACATCTTTTTTTGGGAAAAAAGACGTCTTAAAGACATCTTTTCTGGGAAAAAAGACGTCTTAAAGACATCTTTTTTGGGAAAAAAGACGTCTTAAAGACATCTTTTTTGGGAAAAAAGACGTCTTAAAGACATCTTTTTTGGGAAAAAAGACGTCTTAAAGACATCTTTTTTGGGAAAAAAGACGTCTTAAAGACATCTTTTTTGGGAAAAAAGACGTCTTAAAGACATCTTTTTCGGGAAAAAAGACGTCTTAAAGACATTTTTTTCGGGAAAAAAGACGTCTTAAAGACATCTTTAAGCCTTCTTAAGCCTTGCTAGTCAACCGCGCATCCGACGCCAACGTCGATCACGTCGATCTCTCGTTTACCAGTTGCGGGCAAAACGCTCGTGATAAACAGAGACGATACTTTACACACGGAATTTCGTGCCGACAGCGCCGCCATGGATTTTGCGGCTGCGCGCATCCGTCGTCAGTACGCGTCGGTCTCTCTTTTGTCTATGGCCGTACGGACAAATCTGCCCCGAGCAGAGGCAGAGTCCAGACCCAGCACCCAATCAAACTAACCGAACTGAAGCGTAGGTCTCTCCTTTACCAACTGCAGGCAAAACGCTCGTGTGGTGATATCAACGAGTATTGTGATGTTCGCGAGAATTCCGGCAATTATCTCGTGCCTTGACTCCTGCTCCGTGCACTCGAAATGATTAATTGCCGTCTTTTCACCCGTTTTTAACAATCAAAAAAATACACATGTAACGTAATTTATAACAACGAGGACTGCACGAGAGTCGAGACGGCCGTGCGGCTCAAGGTCCGCGCAACGACGATAATCCAGCATCAAGTGCGGCGAAGACAAACGAAGTGAAGCAAGGTCCGAAAATGCACGCGGATCCGCGATAATCTATCTCTCCGCCGCATTGATTCATTGCGCACTGCAAATAACTCCGGGCCTTCGGTAGCCATTTTTTAATTTTTTGTTTCTCTCTCCTTTTCTCAGGAAAGGACGCGAGTCGCGCAACCCGCACGGATTACCCAATGACGAGGCGCAAGAGGCATGTAAACAAACACCCGACGTTCCAATATAGATAAAAAAAATATCGCCGGGAGAGGACGTTCCGCGCGGATGTTTCTGCGAATACCCACGAAATGTCGGCATCCGCCTTGGTCTACGACCTCCTCGTGGCGCGATAATTGCGAAATTGTCGCGTCTCGGGCGTATCAAGGTCACGCGAATAAGTCGCGTGATTGTGGGAATTACTTGAGACGTGGAGATATAATCGATATATGTTCGCGATTTTTTCCGAGGTCAGTATCGTCTGGCCTCTCTCTGCCGATAACGATGTCGGAAACAACAATCGGCGAATATAGTTTGGTTCTTCTTTATATTTTTATGGGGAAACGAATAAATGTGGACGACTGCAGTTTTTTATCTACTTGTTACTTACGTTTTAAAGTATATTTAATACTTAAATGTACTTTAAATATATAAAAAGTATACTTAGTATATTTAGTATTTCCAAGTATATTTATAGTATACTTAGTATATTAAGTATGTATACTTAATATATAATAATTTAGTATATTAAGTATGTATACTTAATATACTAAATATACTATAAATACTAAATAATAATATACTAAATATACTATAAATATACCATGGAATATACAATGGATTTTTTTAAAGTTAAAAATTGTCGGCGTTCCAGTTTTTACTTAAAAAATGACATTGTATACTATAAAACGTAAACAAGTAGAAAAACTTAAATGTACTTTAAATATATAAAAAGTATATTTAGTATATTTAGTATTTCCAAGTATATTTATAGTATATTTAGTATATTAAGTATGTATACTTAATATACTAAATATACTATAAATATACCATGGAATATACAATGGATTTTTTTTAAGTTAAAAATTGTCGGCGTACCAGTTTTTTTACTTAAAAAATTTCATTGTATACTATATAAAACGTAAATAACAAGTAGAAAAAAACCGCAGTCGTCTACTATTATTCGTTTTCCCACAAAAAAAAAAATAAAAATAAAATGAAAAACGGTGCTCCAGGGTGGAAGTCCCCCTTAATTCAGTCCAGAGACGTCGAGCCGACGGATCGACAGCTGCGACCAGTGAAATGGACGCAGCGGCCGATAGCGGCCGATAGCTGAAAAGCGATTTAGATTGCCAGCCGGGTCGTTGCCCATGTGTATTGTTATCGAGACCACCCGCGGGGCCCTCGAGGGAATTTATGCGTTCTTATTTCCTCGAGTTGGCACCCGGAAAAAAGTCACGAGAAGTCGTTGACGCTCGCATGTCGAAGGAACGCGAGATACACTTGTGTGCAGTTTTATCGCGACCGCCGATAGTTCCGAAGACGCGGGGACAATTGAAAACCGCGAGGAGGTTTTTCTCACGCACCGATTACGTCGCGGAGGTCACGACGCGGGCATAAACTATTCTTTATGAGTCGCCCGCGTGTCGTGCCTGCGCAATAATTAAATTTGATTATTCCGTTTCATGGAGGAAATATTATAATCCGGCGACGAGTCACACGCGGCGACTTCGATCACGTTTGGATGCACGTTCGTAGGTGTCGGACTCCAATCGGCGGCTCGGGACAATTATATCTTTTGATTTTATAATTTTTTTTAATTTTAATTTTTATAATTTTAATTTATTTCTATTTTTATAATTTTCTTTTATGTTTATTTTTATAATTTTATTTTATTTTAATTTTTATAATTTTTTTTTATTTTTTAAAATTTTAATTCTTATAATTTTTTTTTAATTTTAATTTTTATAATTTTTTTTTATTTTTATATTTTTTTTATTGATATTCCTCGTGCGACTAGTCTTCGATTCAGTGTGCAGCCTCACGGCGTGGGTAGCACCAGATGACTTCCAATTAGGCTCGAATTGTAGGTAATACAATAAGCTTTAAAGTCGAAAAGGTTTCAAGGGGCTCCTTTCATTGGTCGCTGCGTAACACCATCTTAAATACGATGATCGAAGTTTACTTTCGCAACACTTGATTGATTTTTTACAAGTGGTGATTCGAAATTTCATCGAATCCACCTGTGAGTTCACTTCAAGATGTATTTCCGAGTAGTAATCAAAGCCTTAGAGTGAAAAAAAAAAACGCATCGAAACGTCGATTTTTAATGCCACGTTCCGGTCTGTCCTACTGCTAAGAAGGCAGATAGTTTTAATACTTTTGTTCTGTGTTTTAGAAGTCATCCGTTTGAAAAGTCTGCACGTGCCGCAATAGGCGACACACGAGAATCGTTATCGTCTCGGATTGCATTGGCGGCAAGGCCTGCAAGCAAATATAATATAACGTCCATATATGCTTGCTAACGAATGCTGACTCGGTTCCAAAAACAAATGATCAGCAATTGTTGTGTCTGGGGAGAGATTATTAATATCGTGTTTCCATGTACCAACAGTGTGTACTTTATTGCCTGTAAGCAAAATCTGCAAGTAGATTGTTAAGCTTTTCTTTTCAGTGCCTTTTCGGATTTTTACAGCCCTTTCCAAATTACATTCCTGATTCCAAATAATCCGTATTATTCTCATCTACCATCCATTCAAGAAAAATTATAATCTACAATGTATAGACAAAATTGAAGATGTGAACATATAGTTAAATAAATTCATATAATTTATTTATTTAAAAAAAAATTCAATTCATATAAGTAGAAATAATTGGGAATTTATTCCTAATTTATGTATCATCATTTCATATAAGTAGAAATAATTGGGAATTTATTCCTAACTATTTCTACTTATATGAAATGATGATACATAAATTTCCATGCAAAAATTGGAAAATAGCGAGTCTCTTTCTTCAAATAAATTCACGTGTCTAGAAATATTGAATCGAACGTGATGCTTCCTTTTTTGCTTGCTTTTTGCTGAGCTAATCTTAACAGAATCTATCAATGTGATAGATAGAAAAAGTGTTCGCATCACGTTTCTCCACGTATAGATCTCGGAAATGCTTTATTAGAAAAGGAGTCCAACTCGTGATGCATCACTGACCGTTCATCAGCGGTCTTGATTGTCTTGAAAAAATCGGACTATGCGCCACAGATCGAAAGCATCTCGATGCATCAAATACGAAACATTGACGTCTTTGTTGTCGGAAAGAAACGATCTACATTCGCAGACCCGGCACTACATCGACGATAGCGTGAGAGCCGACATACTGAATGCACCTTTTTCAATCAATCCTTTTTTTGCAAAAGTTTTTTTGCACGTCTGGCCGACACGCGCGATCGCTCCGTACATCCGACAAGTGTGCAAACTCCTGCGTCAGTACTGACGTACCTTTGCACATTTTCCCGCCAGACGGTCGTGCGACAAGTGTCGAGTTTACAAGAATATTGCGGCACAATGATTACTGAATAAATGTATGTAATATTCAGAGTGACGATTTTTTGTTTGTTATAATACCACCGATTTAATTACACATTTTTTTTCTTTTTCAGAGTTCGGATAACAATTCATGTCTGGACGTTTGGTCGCATAAGTCTTCTTGCGGAGTCGTAAAGTGAGGTTTTCAATCGACGATGAAATCGACTTTTTTTCCCGACTGCGCTGAAATGGCGTGTTTTCTCCCCTGAAAAGCGGGAGGAAAATAGTCGATTTCTGACTTCGAGCAGTGCGCATGCGCAGCGGGCAGAAATAGCGGCCAAAGCTCCCTAGGGCATCTTGCCCACTTTTTTTGACCCGCTCACAGTTCTCAGCGTGACCACCGCAGCGCTCGCAACGACTAAGAGAGACGCCATTAGGCAACGGGCGGGAAACGCTTAGACGTGTATGATTGAGCGACTG
Organism: Pimpla rufipes; assembly: GCA_963932165.1. Taxonomy (NCBI): domain Eukaryota; kingdom Metazoa; phylum Arthropoda; class Insecta; order Hymenoptera; family Ichneumonidae; genus Pimpla; species Pimpla rufipes. The sequence goes on along the minus strand of OZ010641.1, from coordinate 12,864,093 downwards.
GAGGTTAAGTGTCATTAAAAAAATTGTTGTGTCTTCAGTGGGGGGGCTTCGCCCCCCCAACCCCCCACCGGGGCTTCGCCCCGGACCCCACCAGGGGCTTCGCCCCTGGACCCCACCAGGGGCTTCGCCCCTGGACCCCACCTGGGGCTTCGCCCCTGGCCCCCACCAGAGGCTTCGCCCCTGGACCCCACCAGGGGCTTCGCCCCTGGACCCCCCCCCCCGGCCGCCCTCCCCCACCGGTTCCCGCATTTCAGCTTAGTCGGAAAAAAAGTATCGTATGCTACGCGGGAGGGAGCGCCATTTTCACCTCGTGCTCGTGCTGCCCTCGCTCCGCTCGGGCAGCAAACCTCGCACTCGGTGAAAATAGCGCTCTTCCCTCCCTTGTAGCATAATGTACTATTTTCAACGGATATAAAGATTTATCGACCGCACGGTTTTTGCAATTCATATATTCGTCTGCGAAGTGGTGAGTCGCTTTTTTTCTATGATCCTGTCGCGCGTCTGAAATGAACGTGACAATAAAATATGTATCAGGCTTTGAATGCGGAATCGAAGATTATTCTTGCGGAGAGAGCTTAAAATGTTTTTGTCCGCGGATTAGAATTTCCAAGCGATCGAGAGGATCTAATTCTGAGACGAAATTTATTTATAGGTGACAAGTGCTTCTTTACGATTGACTGCATATGTATAGGTTTGAAGTGATATTCAACACGAGTTAAGCGAGCTTTGTCGCGTCAGTCGCTGCTTTTCTTGTCACCAATAAATGTTCACTAATAGGATGTTTGATCCGCAAGAACTGCGTATCAGAATTCAACGTATGTCTCATTGTGTCTTTGCCGAAGGACTTTGTTGTCGAAGGCTTAACAAAATTGTGCAGTGAGAATAGAAACCGAATTTAAAAACTAGTATTTCATGAGACAGAATTTCAAGAATCTTAATTTTGGTAACACAGTTATTCAAATTTTAATATAATATATTTAGATATATTATTCTTAATGCTTCAAACTTTGGGATCAGTAAAACTTTTTTCATTGTTCGTTTTTTCACTTTTTGTTCCCAGAGTTTTTTCATCGAATTTATTTGCAATAAACACTTTTTCGTGACCACTTGTTGCATGTAATTAATCACAAGTTCTATTTTCAGTCAAGTTACACGCAGCGTCTAGAAACCGAATTTTAAAACTAGTATTTCATGAGACAGAATTTCAAGAATCTTAATTATGGTAACACAGTTATACAAATTTTAATATAATATATTTAGATATATTATTCTTAATGCTTCAAACTTTGGGATCAGTAAAACTTTTTTCATTGTTCGTTTTTTCACTTTTTGTTCCCAGAGTTTTTTCATCGAATTTATTTGCAATAAACACTTTTTCGTGACCACTTGTTGCATGTAATTAATCACGACTTCTATTTTCAGTCAAGTTATACGCAGCGTCTGATTTGGTGGACATAACGAATTTTTTTTCAGTGCATACAGATTTCCGTTTAAGATTTTTAAGTTCATCAAGATAAACGAAAGTCAAAGTAGAAAGCAATTCTGGTGTTAATAGATCAACGGTATGTCTGCAATTGTCTTTTGAATTTTTTCGTTGTTCTTTTTTCACTTTTTTTCCCATAGTTTTTTCATTGAATTTATTTGCAATAAACATTTTTTCGTGACAACTAGTTGCATGTAATTAATCACGACTTCTATTTTCAGTCAAGTCATACGCAGCGTCTAGACGTCCTCCCAAACAAGGTCTCCACGAAGGCTGTGCAACATTCGATACTATCTCAACCAAGAAGGATGTCTTGAATGGGGACCCATTGAATAGTTAATGAAAGGTAACGCATAGAAGAACACGTTGAGTAAGGTTACGCATCGTGCAGCGTTGTTTTCCCAAGACCAGCATGATTTACGAGTTATTGCTCTCGTACTTTTCGCACCATTCATAGTCCCATTCATAGTTCGTCCTTCCTGCAAGGGCATCAAAAAGTTATCCACCTTCGAGAGACCCTGCTAGCTTTTTTTTTATAATTCTTCCCTTCTGCTGTGGTATTCAATGGTCGATGGCAATCCACCCATTTGGGTCGCGTTGTGTTAATTAGTCGACCTTATCAGTCGTGTGGACGGCTTGCCGAAGGTCGGTTGTTATATAAGGGCGTAAATACGCGGTTGCCGTTCATGATCCGAAATTGCAAAGTTTTGTCACTGGAACCTTGAATAAAGAGACTGACGTTTCAGTCAATTGAGTCGAAAGAAGCGCTCATCAAGCGCGGAAGGCTCGTGCCTCAATGTGTCGCAATTAAGTAGAGAAAAAAACCGCTTCTTTCGTGTCTCTGTATTCCAAGTGCGCACACGCCAATTGTCCGCAGCCAGCGGATTGTTCGCTTGTTTTTCTCCACGTTACGGATAATTCGATTGTCGCCAATCGCGCTTTCGCCTTTACAACTGTGCAAAGGTTAACATCTCGTCGTCACAATTGATATCATAGCTAATTTTTACTTTCCTAGTATCGCTTTTTTCTCGTATAGTGCAAAGTCAATTCCCATCGACCCAAGACTGTCCTTCACACACAGAAAAAAAAAATGGTCGAAGAGACTAGAAAAAAAAATTAATGTACAAAGAGATTGATCAAGTCGCAGATGATAACTGAAAATGATGATCAATCGTGGAGAACGAAAATGTGAAATTTGTGTGTTGAGTTCGTTAGTAAAATTCGTTCGGACTTCAGATCTGTATTTTTTTGCTTCCTTAACTTTAATCTAGTCTGATTTGGTGGACATAGAGAATTTTTTTTTCAGCGCATACAGATTTCCGTTTAAGATTTTTAAGTTCATCGAGTTAAACCAAAGTCAAAGTAGAAAGCAATTCTGGTGTTAATAGATCAACGGTATGTCTGAAATTGTCTTTTGTATTTGCATGCGGAGGAAATTACCGAGTCCGCCTTCTCATTTTTCAGCGACTACCATATGCCGATCGAACGATGAAACGGATGACTCCACTTCAAGTATGCAAATCCGACGACCAGGGCGAGGGCTTTTTTTTCGACGGGAAAATGTGAGTGCGAATAATCGTAATCATATTGCGTATCTCGATCGTGTCGCGGATCTGTATTGTATCTGATTATTTCCTGTCGTTTCTTTTTTGTCGTCACGACCGCCGTCTTGCATATTGCCAACTAATTGCCGGGACTCTTCTCACCAGATATACGCGCCGATGGATTTTTTCCCTCCGATGCCGTCAACACAAACTCCTCGCTTCCTGCGCCGGTCTCGTTTACCGCGTATCGAGTTTGCGTCATCCTGGGCTTGTAACATTGCCGCGGGCATTGATGTATTATGCACACAAGAAATCCAAAGTCCCGCGAGATTCCGACGCTCGTCGGGAGTGAAAACGTTGATGACTCGCGAGGTGGAGGCGAGAGAGGAGAATTTTTACGAGTCAGGTCAAAGACTCGCTCATGACGAACGTGGTCGAAAACTGCAATTCACGAAGCGTCCGGGGTTTCCATTTGTTACGCAATCAAATCCACCACACCTAACACCAGATGCGTATGTGAATTCCATTTGTGATCTTTTGGTGGTCAACGAAACCAGTCGTTTTGTCTGACGCGGTCCCCAAAGCAAAACCGCCTTCCAGATCCACGGGATTTTTCCATACCCGTGTAAACATACCGATTGATATGAAATTCCTACGTAAAATCATCAGCCGGGGTAGAATCGGTCGAAACTAATTCTCGTGTCAGGATGGAAAGAAAAAGTGGCCGGGATGAAATTAACGCCTTGTGCGATATTATATTATGAGTATTAATATTATTTTATAACATTCCAAAACATATATGTTGCATATAAAAATATATGCAGCGTATATGCGACATATAGAACTTTTCGGCGACATATTTTTGCATATAAATATTTCCATGTGGGATATTATATTATATTACGAAAATTTCATCAGTTTGTAAAGCGCCAAAACCTCCTAAGTTGTCCATGTCCAGTCAACCCCGCCGATGCAGCACCTATCAACTGTTTACACGCTGGAATCTGAAGCTGTATTTATTATTACGTTATCGCACGATTCGAGGTTCAAAGTCGCGACTACTTCTAGACCTTTCCCGACACGTAATTCCCTGAAGACCAGTCTGGAAAACTTGTATAGGTGACACGAGTGTTTACGCACCACAAATGTTGTTCATTAATGCCGTCTGCTGTGTCTCCTGCGAGAGATATTTTTGTTCAATTGACACTGTGGAAAACCACAGCTATATGGTATTTTATTTGCACTTAGCGGTTTTCCGGCTATACATTTATGCACTCATGACGTCAGGAATCCCAGGTATCGCATTGTTAAGGATGTTATACAGTTTCACACTAGTCAAATCAGTGCTAAATTTTTAAAAGCGTTTTGACAATTCCTGATTGTTTAATCAAATGTTCCGAGGTGTTACTGGCGTTGTAGTATTAGTTCTTAATAGATAAATACATTCAAAGCCATGATTCGAATAGAAAGTCGACTCATATAAGCAAATTCCCAATGTCATGTTTTTTCGCGCAGTCTTTTAAAAGAATAAACCGTAATAATCGTTCAATTATGACGGGCAATAGCTCATTTTTATTACTGGAAGACCCTTTATCGATTAACCATCCAGATTTTTTACAGTATCAGTAGTCCAAAACATACAGCTATTTGTATGTCGCCTTTTAAGTTAGGATAAGATAATCATACGGTTGTATCTTTGGAACTACTGATCCTATAAAAAATCTGGGCGGTCAATCGATAAAGGGTCTTTCAGTAATAAAAATGAGCCATTGCCCGTCATAATTGAACTATTATTACGGTTTACTCTTTTAAAAGACTGCGCGAAAAAACATGACATCGGGAATTTGCTTATGTTAGTCGTCTTTCTATTCGAATCATGGCTTTGAATGTATTTGCCTATCAAGAACTAATGCTGTAACGTCACTAACACCCCGGAACGATTTACTAAACAATCGGGAATTGTAAAAAATCTTTTAAAAATTTAGCACTGATTTGATTAGTGTGAAGCTGTATAACATCCTTAAGCAAAGCGCCATGACGTATCGATAAATACCAGAGAACAGAATTTTTTTTTCTAAACGAAATTCAATGTTTACGTTTCGATGTTTGAATTCTTGGGCGGTCAGTTTCGTGGGGTCTTGACCGTGAGTGTACGCGGCCGTTGAGTGTTGGGGAAAAGAAGCAAAATGATTGAGCGAAGGAAGGGAACCGGTTGAGGACCGGAGAATCCCCAGGTTCGATTATTCGCCACAGAAGGGGTAATCCCCAGAGGACCAACGACTCCCCACCACAGACTCATTTCGTTTTTTGTTTTTAATTCGCCGATGTTCGTACGGTGGAACTCTGTGGAAGCCCGCGAGCCAAATCCGGGTATTCTCGATTCTTTGAGCGGAAGAAAAAGGCGCGGCTGAACATTTATTAGCGCCAACGCAAAAATTGGATAGCCCGGAAATTATTCCGGTTCTTCGCCAAATTAAAATCCTAGATTTTTTTTAAGTGTTACTTTTACTTATTCGTTCGGTTCAAGGACAATGGCATCGGAGATTGGCCGGAAATTTAACCACAAGTATGTCTTCCAGGAAGCACGTTCGAAACCATTGATATTCCTATTCTGACCACACTGTTTTAAGATGACTCTGCAAAAAAGAGAATCTTTCTTTCCTCCTACAGTTTATCGTTAATTGGTGAGGACGATGTTGGAAAGATTTTTTTTAGAGGAATTCACTACTGTCGATTGAGGACATATACAAAGAAACACATTTTTCATAATGTCACGTTCTGCCCATTTTCGTCCTTTTCCTTTTACACATCGACTTGGAATATTCATTTCAATGATTAATCGAGCAACGATCCCAACCGCGGTAAATTAATTCTAATACGAAAATAAAAGTCGCCACATCGCAATAATCTCACTAAAAAAAAAAATTCTAATCACAATTTTAGCAAAACTATAAATTCATGTCCACCCACGAATCATTTCTGTATTTGGATTCAGCGACACAATTACGAAAAACTTTGCGAAATCGCTGTGATTTCGTACACAGAACAGCGGTGGGCGAATGGCGTATAATACAACGAAATTATTATTATTATTGTTGCTAATTTTATGTGTAATTCATGTTAATGCTTAAATTTCGTAAACGCAGGCATTTGAATAATTTGTGCATTCCTCGCTCGGATGTTTTAATAATCATTGATTCTATCCTCACGCCATGGAAAATGCCCTGAAGCGTGAAAAAAAACACTTATTAACATTGCTAAGTAAAAGATGCAAGAAAGTACAATTTCTTGCTCGGAGTGACCATGAAAGTTCCACGTGAATCGTTCTTGGCAAGCGGCGAGGCACACGCGCGTGCTTAGAAAAAGTGTAAAAGAAAGGAAATCTCGTCGAGGTAACGCTGACGTCTTCTGTGTCTAGTTCGTCTTGCAATGCGGAAGGACGTTACAGGGGTAACCGCACGATCGATACACTCTAGTCGGACTAGTCGGACGAGCTACTCGCATAACGTCTACCATATTAACCGATAATTATGAATGGCGATACAAGCTGTGGCTTCACAAGCTGCGTATGGCGATTCTTACCTTTTTAGTTCGCGTAACTTTATAATGTTGAAGTTTGCATCGTTGGAATGCCACGAAATTAAAAAAAAAAAAAAAATCCAATTAACCCAAACGATGAAATTAGGTATAAGAAGTCATAGCAATTAGAATCTATGATGACCTTTTATACCTAATTTTATTACGGGATAAATACCTAATTACATAATTATATATTATAATATAAATATGTAATTATATATTTATATATTATATATTATTATATATTTATTTATAATTTATATTTTATATTTATTTTATTTATATTATATATTATTATGTATTATTATATATTTATATATTATATATTATTTATACCTAATTTTATTTCGGCATAAAAGTAAATGGACTTTTATCCCGAATGCAAATGGTTTGTAAATGGTTTGGACAGTTGAAATAAATGGTTTTGGAGTGTTGAGGTGGGAATGTCCCAGCCCGCTAATTCTAAAAGGGTCAACACTGTTCGAAAGGCCACATCAATTGCCTCTAAACCGCTGAGTTCTTAACTCTGTACACAATAATAGGTGGACATAGTTAACAACTCTCGGAATCCGTACCAGTATTGAGCAGTACGAGAACGTTTAACTCTATTTGCGGACGGTATTGACCGGGGAATATCCTGGTAAAGATGTTTGCGTGTCAAGTGGGTTTAGTCAGCGCTCGGTCATCACACGAAAATCGTGCCGTGACGTTTAATTGAGACTGGAGGCCCGAAAGAAAGGATAACTGTAAATTAAAGTCACGGATAGAATTTTTTATTGGATTCTTTTCTTTTTTTTTTTTTTTAAGTATCTCGTGACGGGAAATACATAAATCCGACCACCCTTCATGCAATCAAAACAAATGATAGATATTATCGTGTTAAAAACAAAATTATTATTTCGGCAGCGACACGTGAAGTTGTTGATATCATCGTTTGTGGAAGAAACGTGGCGTCCATTACAACCATGTATTTCACAGCGCGCGGCAGGTGTGACTGTAGCACGTGCTGTTGACAACCGGCGGCGCGACTACTGGCTGTTCCATGTCCTCTCGGTAGTACTGTGTGTCACCGATTTTTTATGTTTCGTGTTTTTATAACGTCTGGTAGACTTTGCGTATTTTTATTTGTTTTTTTCCACTTCATTACTAAGGCCTCGTGCTGTCCGCAAATGTTCATCTCTTTACCACCAGCTGAACGATTTTTGCCTCTAACATGTATGACCAGAGATGAGTAGAAGGGTTATAAAATGAAATAAACGAAAAGGAAATAATACAGAATAATTGGTTCGGTCGGTAACAACAACAATAAGTGAGAACCCTCGAAAAACGCGGATGCGAAAACCAGTTTTCATATAATAATAATTCTAACAGAAAATAATAATACTAGACAAGAAGAATGTAATAATAATAACAATAATAATAATAATAATAAGGAGAATAATAATAATAATAATAAGGAGAATAATAATAATAATAAGGAGAATAATAATAATAATAAGGAGAATAATAATAATAATAAACGAGCCTATTATTAAGATAGATGAGCCTCTTATTATTATTGCCAATGGGCTGATTTTTCAAGCCCATTGCGCAGACTGACCTGAGACTCGGAGAAATTTGGATTTGCTAATAAAAAAAAATAAAAAAGGATTTGCTAAAAATAATAGCGTGCTACTTATCGAGCGCGATGGTACAATAATAGCCTGTCCACAATGGGAGGGGGTAGTCCGGCATCTCACGATGAATAATAATGAAAATCCACGAGCTATTTCTGTCAACCGCATGTGCAACAATATGAAATGCGTGCTCGAGATCGTGTGATGTATATATTGTAGCCACGACATGCTATGTCAAATAAATGCAATACATATGCAGCGTGAGCTCTGAAAACAAAGTCGAGTGCACGGTAGGGGAATAATAATACCGGTTTTGCCGCAGCACCTGTACATTTTTAGAAGAATGGAAAAATGTTGTGTGCGCAACATCTCGAAACACGCGTCGCATGAATACATAATTAACGATCACATGGCTCTGCATGTGTTGCGTTTGGAGTGGTCGGACCAAATTCGATGACGTTATTTTTTAATGAGTTATCGACGGCCTGGGTGACGCGAAAGGCATTCGGTTAATTTGTATGACATTAATCGGTCATATGTTCCATCAATGGAATAGCAGGCGAAAAAGTTAATCCTTTTTATTTGGTAATTATTGCTGTGTGAATGACGGATTGAAATTATTAGAAAATAACTTTTTATTACTTTTTCCTAAAAAATATAATAAAATATAAAAGAATATTATAACTTTTTCCTAAAAAAATATATTGAAATATAAAAGAATATTATAACTTTTTCCTAAAAAATATAATAAAATATAAAAGAATATTATAACTTTTTCCTAAAAAATCGAATAAAATATAAAAGAATATTATAACTTTTTCCTAAAAAAATATAATAAAATATAAAAGAATATTATAACTTTTTCCTAAAAAATATATTAAAATATAAAAGAATATTATAACTTTTTCCTAAAAATTAGACTGTTTTTGGTTTCATTTTTGAAGCTGCGGCTCAATGGAAACATGGCAACGATTCAGCACGCTTTATTAGCATACGATTGTTTATTTCCTCCATACAGAATTCTCGACTTCCGGATGACGGTGATCACCTTTCGTATCTCCGGAAGGAGAGATCGATGAAAAAAAAAAAATCTCTCCTCTGTGTCTCGCGCGATTTCCAAAAGAAAGTTTTTCGCGCTCATCGCCGAATTTCTTTCTAGCGATTTCACCGCCCAATGGCAAACATTGAATTTAGCTTTGCGTGTGTGTACTTGGGATTGGAGCGACATGTGTTTGACTTTTTTCACCTTTTCGATTGCGCGCGTATTCGTGTAAACAGCGATTTTTTTTTTTTTTAAAGCCGCCTCTCCTTGCCCGATAAGTTATGAATGAATTACAAATAAAAGCTGACTTTCGGCTGTAATCAAACGATGGTTTAAAAAAAGCACGCGTATCAGAGGAAGACGCCGGTGGTTCATCAGGCTTTACAACCACGATAAATCATCGTGCGAGTAAGTAAAATGAAATAAATGCCTGATAACGCCAATTACGAATCTCGTTTGGCGAGACACTTGCAAGCCCAACTGGTATCACTGTATAGAGTGCGCAATAGCTTTAGCTATTTTCGAATCTAATCTGAAGCGAACCTTGGCCTTAGCTGTGGCGGGCGTCGAGATATTCTTGGTTGAATTGAGCCGTTCTTCATAAAAGCATAAGACAGCATCGTTCGCGAGTCGCATCCAACGATTCATCTTTCATGCCCGGAAGAACCCATTTTTTGCCGCTATTTTTTGACAGCGTTCCCGGCATCGTGGCCTTGAACGTGATTTTTAATTATTTATCGCTAGTCGGCAGATTATGCTGATAAATGATCGTGGATGATATAATATAAATTTGTTGATGCAAAGCCTGCATCGCATTTTTTTATAGAGGATTTAAAAGTATCCTATTCGTGGATGTTGAAGCGTCTTTTGATTAATTAGATTGCTTTAAAAATTATAAGGCTGCTTAAAAAATGTATTATAAAAGATATAAATACGTGTTTTGCTTAAAAAATGTATTTATTATGGATATATTTATAATTATAATTTTATAAATACATAAAAATGTATTTATTATGAATATATTTATAATTATAATGTTATAAATACAGAAAAATGTATTTATTATGAATACATTTATAATTATAATTTTATAAATACATAAAAATGTATTTATAAAAATAAATTTAGCTCATAACTTAGTATTCTTGACATAGGATTCATTTTTCGTCGAGACACTTGTGGTTGTCACTGTTAACAAAAATATAACTTTCAAAAACTTGGGTTAAAGAAAACTTACTCTTTAACCCTGACGTTCTCACAAAAGGTCTTGTGTTAAAAAAAATGCAGTTTCAACGTAATCGATAATTTATCCGTGCCTGTATTTATTGAACATTGACTTCTTTTTGGTTAAAAAATGTATTTATTATGAATATATTTATAATTATAATTTTATAAATACATAAAAATGTATTTATAAAAATAAATTCAGCTCATAACTTAGTATTCTTGACATAGGGTACATTTTTCGTCGAGACACTTGTGGTTGTCACTGTTAGCAAAAATATAACTTTCAAAAACTTGGGTTAAAGAAAACCTACTCTTTAACCCTGACGTTCTCACAAAAGGTCTTGTGTTAAAAAAAATGCAGTTTCAACGTAATTGATAATTTATCCGTGCCTGTATTTATTGAACATTGACTTCTTTTTGGTTAAAAATGTATTTATTATGAATATGTTTATAATTATAATTTTATAAATACATAAAAATGTATTTATAAAAATAATTTATCCGTGCCTGTATTTATTGAACATTTTCTTCTTTTTGCAGGTTTCGAGGATCCTCAATAGCCGAGTGCAGTTGCACTACGTTCCGGACTCAGCTCTCGACTTGCAACGTTTTATCGAGATTGGTATTAATTCGTTGTCGTTGAGACATATATGTCAGCAAATATAGACAGACTTCGTATAGACGAAGTTAGATGGACCACATGTGACATTAATTCCAAGCTGTTACGATTACTCTACACGCGCGGATCTCGCGGGCTTCATGTGTGGCGCGTTCGAACGAATCCGTTGACGAATAATTACGAATAACGTCAACGTGCTGTGTATACGCCAAGGGACGGGCCGCGATCCGCTCTGCCGCTGGTGCAGACGCTGGCCAACGCATTATGTTCCCATTGACCCTCGTAAAAGTCCTTTATTGCTTTTAATAGGCTGCAGCGTCTGACGTAGAAGCCGGACCGGGTTAGTGTGACTTTTTGCTTGTCTCCAGCATCAGCAGGGTAATCTTAAAATCACGAGACCGATTTGAAACACGTGCGACGTGGTTCACTCTGATGATTTTTAAAGCATGAGTCTCCGTCTGCCGACAGGTAATATAGGATAAAAAAAAACCTTATGGTTCTCGTGTGGAAATCCCAGTTCGAACCGCACGTGTAGCAACCCGTAAGATCGAGTCACGTTGTGTCTAAATTTAACTCGGTTCCTTCTTTGATTCGTCAGTCGTGTCAAGGGGAGATGAAATAAAATTTCAAGCAAACGTGAGAATTAATTTATATTTTTGTCGCAACTGGATACTCGTTAGATTGATAAAAATGCAACGAATCCGAATACAATCCGGTTGTCAATGAAATCTTGCGGTGAAATTAATTTCACATTTTACCGTTTTATGACTGAGAATTCTCAATTTATATTTTTTTTCGCAACTGGATACTCGTTAGATTGATGAAAATGCAACGAATCCGAATACAGTCCACTCGCTCAATGAAATCTTGCGGTGAAATTAATTTCACATTTTATCGTTTTATGACTGAGAATTCTCAATTTATATTGCTTCCTCATAGAGGAAGCTTTGTTTTCATGAAAAATTTTTTTTTCGAGATTTTCATGCCAGTATGCTTAGAATCACCTAAAATGTCGAGAAAAGTGGTTTAGAAAAAATGTCCGTATGTATGTGTGTGTGTGTGTGTGTGTGTGTGTGTGTGTGTGTGTGTGTGTGCTGGGCCTCGAAAATTCAATCGCCTCTCACTCAGAAACCGTTCGAGCGATCGGGCTCAAATTTGGCACGCAAGTAGAGTAGTTGCCCCTCTTCCAATGGCGAGATTTTTGATAACATATATACAGTCATTAAGATTTTATGTAGTTTTTAATTTGTTGAAAAAAGGGCGTGGTCGCTCTAACTTTCGTAAAAGTTCGACGATTCGGCTAAATAGTTCTTCATAATGGAAGATACGTTCAATGTTGTATGGTATTGAATTTCGACGAAATCGGTAAAGCGGTTCGGATTTTACTGAATTTTGAATTTTACGAAAAAAATAAATTTTGCTCTAAATCACGTCGAATCTTAACAAAGGAACCGAAATGTTCCACAGTCGAAAAACAACATACAGCCCTGCTACGTACGAAATTTGGTGATGATCGGTAAAGTCGTTCGGATTTTACACCATTTTGAATTTTTCAAAAAATTTAGATTTTCGCGATAACTACCGCAAAAGTTAAGAAACTAGGACAAAACTTAGTATCTAATGAAAATAGATGTAATGATATTTGTGACGGAGTTTTCTTTTGTTCAAATAAAAAAAAGTTGCAAAGTAGAACTTTGCACATTGCTTCCACATTAATTTTCGTTTTTCACAAAGCTTCCTCTATGAGGAAGCCAAAATGTTAAATAAACAAGCTTCTTCATAGAGGTGGCTTTGTGAAAAACGAAAATTAATGAGGAAGCAATGTGCAAAGTTCTACTTTGCAACTTTTTTTTATTTGAACAAAAGAAAAATCCGTCACAAACACCGTTACATCTCATTTTCATTATATACAAAGTTTTATCTTACTTTCTTAACTTTTGCGGAAGTTATCGCGAAAATCTAAATTTTTTGAAAAATTAAAAATGGTGTAAAATCCGAACGACTTTACCGATCATCACCAAATTTCGTATGTAGCAGGGCTGTATGTTGTTTTTCCACTATTCAACAATTCGGATCATTTGTTAAAATTCGACGTGATTTAGAGCTAAATTTTTTTTTTCGCAACTGGATACTCGTTAGATTGTTGAAAATGCAACGAATCCGAATACAATCCAGTCGCTCAATGAAATCTTGCGGTGAAATTAATTTCACATTTTATCGTTTTATGACTGAGAATTCTCAATTTATATTTTTTTTCGCAACTGGATACTCGTTAGATTGATGAAAATGCAACGAATCCGAATACAATCCAGTCGCTCAATGAAATCTTGCGGTGAAATTAATTTCACATTTTATCGTTTTATGACTGAGAATTCTCAATTTATATTTTTTTTCGCAACTGGATACTCGTTAGATTGATGAAAATGCAACGAATCCGAATACAATCCAGTCGCTCAATGAAATCTTGCGGTGAAATTAATTTCACATTTTATCGTTTTATGACTGAGAATTCTCAATTTTTTTTTTTTTCGCAACTGGATACTCGTTAGATCGATGAAAATGCAACGAATCCGAATACAATCCAGTCGCTCAATTAAATCTCTTGGTGAAATTAATTTTACATTTTATAGTTTTATGACTGAGAATTCTCAATTTATATTTTTTTTCGCAACTGGATACTCGTTAGATTGATGAAAATGCAACGAATCCGAATACAGTCCAGTCCTCAATTAAATCTCTTGGTGAAATTAATTTTACATTTTATAGTTTTATGACTCTATCATCACAATACATTCAACGCTTCGAGGTGATTACTTACAGCATTGGATATTTAGCCGCAGGCTAAGCCTGGTTCGCCATATGCGTAGTCAACTCTCCACTACAAAATTGACTTCGCTTCCTCTAGAAACTCTTCTCGACCCTGATGATGCCTTCGGATTGTCTCGCACCTCAATTTCTCGGGCTGTGGAGCCTGAGAAAGTCGATCGTCCCCTTCGGAGTGGAATCGCGAGATTTACCGATCCGGTCGAAACGTTTCCCATTTTCTCAGGAACGATTATAAACACTTCGGGTGAATGAAGTGTTTAAAAAAAATGGAAAAATCAAAAGGTAAAGGTACCGGTTTCGGCCACCTTTGGCTTAGTTTCGGTCACCGAGTTCGAATAAAGCACAGAATTATTTGTATTATTAAAATGAAATAAAATTGTGTCGATAAATTTGTTAATTTTTATAGATACTTTCGAAGTATCAACATAAAAATACAGAAAACAGTAATTTGAAATAAAAATATAGTGAAAATGGCCGAAACTGGTACCTTTACCTTACGTGTACTAAATCCATATGATAAAATAAAATTTTATTCGCACGAATGTAATGCAGAAATAATTTTCGAATGACTGACAACAAAAAATTTGAGACACGCGGTTGTGGGTCACATTTAATAAATACGTGGTGATAAATAAGTCATAGGCTGGGCTAACAGGAAAAATTGTGTTTCAGGGGGACCGAAGATGTGTCGCATCTCCAACTGGACTCGGTTATCGGGCACGTTTTTACGGCGCTACGCGAGCGAAAGTTGGGAGCATCGGGCAGCTCGCACGTGGACGTGCTCGTGTCGGGAATTTCTGCATCGGTTCGTCAGTGAAAGCAAGTTAAGGAATAGTGGTCGAATGGGACTCCGATTCGGTGGGAGGCTCGACGGTCTCCGCCACCACATTCACAATCGCCTGACCATGAAATTCATAGGAGCCGATAAATATCGACTCGCACGGTCCGCAACATTCGATCCGGAAATTTCCAGGCCCTTGAACGTATGTATTCCCGCAAAAAAAAAAGTATTCAAAGAGTATTTCTGTAGTATGAACCGTCGAAGTATTCAATATAACAGAAATATTCTTAAGAAATATTTTACTAAAATATTTATAATAATATAATAATAATAATATAATAATATGTAATAATAATAAAAAGTATTAATAGAACTATTCTTTTAATATTTTGTTATTATTATTACTAATTATTACTAAAAGAAATATTCTTTTAATACTTTTTTTTCGCGGATTAACACACACAGATCGCGCATTTCGCTTTTTATTATTATTATTAACATTAATTATTACTAAAAGAAATATTCTTTTAATACTGTTTTTTTCGCGGATCAACGAACATAAATCACGCATTTCGCAGTACACAATTATGGTTAGATTGCGCCCGGGACTCTTCATATTTTTCGACGCGGTATTACGTCCTTCCTCATCCGCAATCCACCTTCGTGATCGCTCCTTGAAAAGGTCAAGTGTAAATAGCACATACACTAAAAAATTCAAGATCAAACACAAGAGCCTTTCGGTGGACTTTGATCGTCGCTCCGTTCGTGTCTACCTAAACCAAATTTTATTCACCGTTAATGCTCGATTTATGCGTGAGGCTTCCTTGGATCGCACATCGCAATATAGATCTTCAGATGTGACATACCAAGCCGATGAGACATCCACGACGAGATCCTGGTCACATTGACGTTGCACAAAGTCGAAGAGGAATTTAGCCGATAGCTTTTTCGGAGCACGATTTTATTTCGCTGTTTTCCCAAGGCAAACGCCACTCGCGTGTTCCGCGAAATTTCTGCCACCCCGCACGGAAAAAAAAGTTTGGTTGTGCCAACTAATCATTCACATTGCTGTACCTCCGTTTTTTGCGATTAGTTGCAGCAACTTATACATTTATTGCCGAAACCACTTCGAATGGTTGTGGTAACTATTCACGATTTGTTCTACATAACCTAAAAACGATATTATTAAAGTTACGATTGTGCCGCTCAAGGCGCGAGTCGCTTTTGTACATAACCTAAAGACGACATTATTAAAGCTTTAATTGTGCCGTTTGTGAAGCGATTCGCGTTAATTTGTCATAAGGATAGTACAAGTAGTGCAATTCTCTTTCGGAAAGCAATGACACGGTTGGTACGTACAAGTAACCGGATCTTGTGCTCCTGCCTACTCGAATAGTTGTATCAACCATTCGTTTGGTTGCCGCAACTAACATGGCATCTACCAACGAAACTTTGCTCGTGCAACCAATTCCTTTTGGTTATCACAACTAATCCGAGTTGTTAGGGAATTAGAATAATCCATTGGTTGTGCCAACTAATTTCTTGGTTGCGTCAACTAATTATTTTTTTCCGTGCGAAGCAAACACGATTACACTTCCGGTTACCGGTCAAGTGGGCTTGAGCCAAGAAACAGGCGTTGAAACCGCAAAGTTCAATAACGGTGCAGAGTCGTCGGGGAAAAACCCGAGGCTCGCGAGCGGCCCTGTGGTCCTTGAACCTTCCGGGCGGACCCTGTAAGAGAGGCAGCATATCACGCGATTGCAGGGGAATTACCGGCGATATATATCCCGAGCGAGGCCTCAAGGTTTCGCGGCTCTGGCATCAGACAACGCTGATCTATAAAATGTACCACAAGTACTCAGCCAAGCGTGTCTCGCGCTCGCAGGTGATTCGCCGATGCATGGAGCAGCCTCGCCGAAGGACAACATGTCCAGGCATTTTTCTCGCCACCTCGCATTCCCCGTGTATCATGTGGTTCGGGGGATTTCCATGAGTTGAAACGCATGTGCGAGGCACGAGAGTTACGCTGAATGGGAAAATCAGGATCACGCACAGATTCACTTAGATATTCGTTACCATAATTATCTATTTATGTCAGCCTGCCAGTGAATGACTCCTTGATAGCATCGAAGAGTTCCAAAAGGCCCCGTTAGCGAGCATTTGTTACACAACCGCGGTGTCCATTTGCAAAAAAGCTCATCTCCAAAAAAGCATTCGTTATTGAACGACAATCTTTAAACGAAATGAAATGACCTTAAGCATCACGATTCGCATTTGCAAAAGAAGACACTTATTGCAATTTTGGGTACGGGTAAAAATAGCTAATGACCAAAATAGCGAATGGCTAAAATAGCAAATTTCAAAATAATGAACGGTCTGAATCTAGAATGGCCATCATTATGAAATTCGCTATTTTGGCCATTCGCTGTTTCGATCATTCGCTATTTTGACCCACATCTTTATTAAAATGGAATCATAATAGCGAATGATGAAAATAGCGAATGGCTGAAATTGCGAATTTCATAATAATGACCATTCTAGTTTCAGATCGTTCATTATTTTGAAATGTTCTATTTTAGCGATTCGTTATTTTGGTCATAAGCTATTTTTACCCCCCACTCCAATTTTCGTATGCACACAGTCGATTACGCCAGTCGCCAGTGATGCAGCATTATCATAAATAAAGGGGTCATCATCGCGGGAGACAAATTTCACGCATGAATGGAAACCTGCTAGGCGATCGGCATTAAAAAAAAGAGGTGAAACTGTGGCAAGAAGTAGAAACTTGTCGCGCGTCCCTTGACGTCATCGATATCCTTCTTTTTTTCCAGTAAAAGTAAAGGAAGAAGAAAAAGTCTACATGGCTCTGCCCGGGGGCCCCCGAACGGTCGTCTGAAACGTTGAAAAATCTGCTATCGTGATCGTCCTGGAAAAAAAAGGGCGTTCGGACGGCCGCAATGACGCACGAAGTCGGCCGACACGCACGGGTTGTCAACAGAAAATTCACAGTTCTGGAGCCTCAATCGAGAACCCCACACGTGATGGTCGGAAAACGATTGTCATCGCGTTACGCTTGCACGTACTTAGACCCCACGTCAGGCTATGTGCTCGTCTCGAAGTGGCTGCAACTTGCCGACTCCGAATCATCGGATTACCTCCGTGCGGTATTTTTAAGTACACAATGGAAACTACTGAGAACAGAGTTGTAAACCCTCATTTTTATAGAAATAAAATTGATGGTATGATTGGCTTTGTAATAATGTTTTTATAATAATAACTCGTCAACGTTTGGCTCATTCGCGATAAGTCGCATCGGCGTTTCTCGCGCGAGCTGATCTGTCATGTTATAGTTAAGTCAAGTCAAATCAAGAAGATAATCATTGGTTAAACCATCGAAGTTATTGGTGACCATATCTAAGTACTATGGTACGTGACCAAAAACTTGGTGGGCATAACCTATAATTTGGTTGATGACATCGTTCAAAGAAAATATAATAGTAACTTAAGGATCCCCCATGGAAAAAAAGTATGCAAGAAAAGTGTATTTTTCGATATATCGAAAAATATATAAATAATGTACGTGGTATAATAATCACATATTTTTTTGTATACTTTTTATATATTCGGCAATATCACATATTTCGAGCGAACGTATATCCAGGTGAATATACGTGCAGTATACTTTTTTGTATATTCCTATGTATATCTGCCGAACATACGTACGTTAGATTTTTTGTATATTTTGTATATTTGTATGTTTTAATGTATACTTTTCATACATAAATGCATGTGTAAGGAGTATATCAAATATATATATGTACAAGTATATTGCCATATATACTTATAAAGTATACTGAAAGTTATATCCCAAATATACAATTTTTCGCGGAAGTATACATGGTGTAAAAAAATATACTTTTCAATATATTTTCGAATATACTTTTTTTCCATGGGGGATATTATTTCATTGACCTCAAAGAAATGTTTCATAGGTTGAGATTTCAAGGAAATTTCATTGAATCAAGGAAACTTTTTCTCTCGGTGTGTTCTTAGGGGGCTTTGCCCCAGGGCACGGAATAAACAAATCTAAATCTAAATCTAAAAGGGCAAACTGGCCGAGCTTCGAGCGAAACTGAACCAGCGCGTTACCGAAGCCACTGAATGTGTGGAATCTCTCGAGCCGCGAGAATCAGGCGTGAATCAATGACCCGAGGGAAGACGTCAGGCTGACCCAGCGAGCCGCGTAACGTGTGCCATTGCTTTCGACAAACAGCCTCTCCGAAGCCGCCAGGTATCCGCTATAGCGCGAGCGGTTAAGTTCATTGCCAATGGCACGAAGGCAGCGAAGGCTCAGCGGTAATCAAGAGAAATCATGGACTGCGCTCTAAGCGTGACGTATGTCTGGCCAGGCTTACGTGTGCGCTTCTGAACGTACGTACAACGAGCTTCTGCCGTGACCCGCTCGTTTTTATCGTTGTTTCTTTTTCATCTTGCTGAATCACTCTACCCACTCTCAATAAACCTACAGAAATTGTGCGGCAGGTTTTTGACCAAACGCTCACGTTATAATCTTTCGTCTATTAAATGGGTATTATATGCTATTCATTAGCGATTCTTATTTTGGTTCAAGACCCAGAGATTCATTGATGAAAAGTCTGTGTGCAGTTTTCATACAGGATTCGAGTAGCGCGTTTTGAGTGGCCGCCGTTGTAATTTTTATAGGCGCAATTCCCTGCGACTTTCCTGAATGTTCAATAATTACCTATAGGCTCATTTGCTCAACCCTGACGATTGTGGATATAGGAACGCGTGAAGCGAAACGTGACTCCTGCCTTGGATTGATTTCCTCGGCCGGTCCTGACAGCGTGTTGATTGATGCGCTTGACTCAAGACACATCAGCTGTTGCGTGCACTCTCGTCGGTTAATCTTGACGAACTGCGACGATCTTTGAAATAATTTGTTCGCGCCTTTTCTCGTCGGGTCAAAGTGTCTCGGAGGAATATTTATCTCGGCATTTCCTCGTTGACTGCGGATAACTTGTGGCTTGGCTGTCGTGAAACTTTGTCGAGAATGAAAACTCAACTGGAATCACACGGAGAAAACGGTTTTTGCTATGCCAGCAAATCTTTTGTTAAAATAGTGACAACGTTGAGTTATCTGCTAACGTAGCAACAAATTTTGTTGCATTGGTAAAAAGATTTGTTTGTCTAGCAAAAAAATTTGTCTAGCAAAAAGATTTGTCGAGCAAAAAAATTTGTCTAGCAAAAAAATTTGTCTAGCAAAAAAATTTGTCTAGCAAAAAAATTTGTCTAGCAAAAAAATTTGTCTAGCAAAAAAATTTGTCTAGCAAAAAAATTTGTCTAGCAAAAAAATTTGTCTAGCAAAAAAATTTGTCTAGCAAAAAAATTTGTTTCCCTAGCAAAAAAAATTGTTTGTCTAGCAAAAAAATATGTTAGTCGAGCAAAAAAAAAAATGTTAGCCTAGCAGATAACGCAATGTTGTCACTATTTTAACAAAAGATTTGCTGGCTTAGCAAAATCGTTTTCTCCGTGGCAGTCCTAAGGTGTCCCATTTATGTCGATACTTCGATTTGTCGTGGGACGTCGATCGATAAGTATTTTCCTTGGAGTGCCAATGGCTGCACCTTACTGTCATTCACGTGGTACGGAACGTGCTCCCTATAGATGATCTTCTTATCAAAACTTCAGCATGTTGGTCCACGTGACGAACTATATTCATGCACGTTATACTGTCGCCATGAACATTTTTCGATTTGCATTCAACGAGCAGTGAACTCCAGCGCTCATTGATATAATCTCATTGACGTAGTTTTTTAAATTCCTAGGCTTTGAAAAAATTCCATTATTCATAATCAATAGCTACAAACGTGCGCGCCTGATATGTTGCACGTTCCATCGCTTTCGTATTATCGATCGCCACATGGCTGCGATTTGCGTAAACGAGGAAACGTGACTCCCGCATTTAGATCTCTCAAAAGTGTCACGATTAATCCAAGCAAACGTATCCAAAGTATTCGTCGATTTATTCTACGATCGAGAAAATGAATTGCAATAAAAAGGAAGAAGAAACATGACGCTGAAGTTTGCATCGTTGAAATGCAATGAAATTCCCAAAAAAATTCTAATTAAAAAAAAATAAGAAATGAAATTATGTATAAAAAGTAATTATAGTGATTAGTTATCATGCTGATTTTTTATACCTAATTTCATCATCCGAATTAATTAGAACAAATTTTTTTCTGAATTTCGTTGCATTCCAACGATGCAAAATTCAGCATATCATGAAGAACTTACAAAAGGTTGCGCACGGATTCGCCGATCTGCATAATTATTGACGGAATCATCGAAAAGTCGGTGACGGAAAGCATGTATAAAGATGAGGGAACATTCCCATTATCGTATTTTCTGGATTTATTCTACGATCGGGAAAATGAATTGCAATAAAAAGGAAGAAGAAACATGATGCTGAAGTTTGCATCGTTGAAATGCAACAAAATTCCCAAAAAAAAAAAAAAAAAATTCGAATTAAAACAAATTATGAAATGAAATTATGTATAAAATGTAATTATAGTGATTAGTTATCATGCTGATTTTTTATACCTAATTTCATCATCCGAATTAATTAGAACAAATTTTTTTCTCTGAATTTCGTTGCATTCCAACGCAAAATTCAGCATCATGAAGAACTTACAAAAGGTTGCGCACGGATTCGCCGATCTGCATAATTATTCAGGGAATCATCGAAAAGAGTCGGTGACGGAAAACATGCATAAAGATGAGGGAACATTCCCATTACGGCAACGCGATCGGATCATTGTTGCGCAGTAATTCATTGCGGTGGATCTGCACACAGAAAACAGAGCGATTACGACACGCTTAAGTTGCACCAAAGATTTCCGCCAATTTGCTTCGAGGACATAATAAAAACAAGAGATTAGATGGGAGGTTTTTTAATTTTCCATTGGGAATCCCTATGGCAATAAAATAACAACCGAGTCATTACAGGGTTTCGAATAGCGTTTACACAGGTAACACACACTCGCTAACTGTTTCTCTCCTATTCGATCCAACTGACCATGAACTTCCGTGTTGTCTGGAGATAATCTGTTTATCCAGTCTCGAAGACGGACGAGTCATTTGACGCTAAGGAACGAGCCCGTAGTTCCTTCGTCATCGCATTTCACCTTCGCCGAACGTCATCAGGTAGTGCGACGTTCAACTCCTCTTGACACTCGTCATATCTCGTCAAACTAATTGTTTACCCACGGCTCTTTCACAGAACTCTCTCGGATTACGCGTACCTGAAAAAAAAAAAAAAAAAAAAAAAAAAAAGTAATAATCATAATTATGACTCGAACTGATGGCTGATGACGACAATTAGGGTCGCATTATTGTCGGGCTCTTGAGAATAGGGGGCGTGTGCGGAGGATGATGTATGCGGCGGTACGTTCGCGAAAACATTGTCAAATTGTTTTCGACGCGAACGCATTGCAATCACGTTCTCGACGTCATACCACGAAAATACTTCTCGAAACGCGGTAGTAAAAATTATTGCGCAACGCGTGTGTGTGTATCCCTTATTCAGATCGGTCCCGGTGTGCGTCGAGATGTACACGAAAATAGTTTCGTTTTATTATCCGCTGATACTTGATATTATTTTTTTTATAAAAAGAATTATTTTTTAGTTATTAGTAAATAATAATTCAAAATTATTTAAAAAATAATTATTTAAATTATTTAAAAAATACTTATTTAAATCATTTAAATAATAATTATTTAAATCATTTAAAAAATAATTATTTAAATTATTTTTAAAATAATTATTTTACTTATTTTTTAAATAATTATTCAAATGATTATTTTTTATAAAAGGATTATTTGCTTATAATATATTTGCTTTACTATTTTACTACAGTAAATTTCTCATATTCATTGATAACTTGATAAGCTTCTTTTTTTTTCAATCGTCGTTGCGTCAGAAATCTTGCGAATATATGACCTTCGGTAAAAAAAACGCGAAGGTATCATGGGACTTCCCTGATTCAAGATCAACGTCCAAAACCCATACAGTCTTGTTTCGGAGCGCAAATGTTTATTTAGAGGTTATCGCCACCTTCCTCGTTGCCGCGCGTGGCGACGTCACATTCGAAGCTTCTCAGTATTCACGGCATAGAAATCTGTCGTAGTGTGTAACGGTGAGACTGGTCCACGAAACCCGAACCTTAGTTAAACTCGCTTACGTCGTTTACATTTTTTTTTTTTTTTTTTGGTCGGTCAGCATCGCTGATAATCTAATAAATATTCCAGAACCTTCCAGAACGTTGGGATATATTCGGTGGGCTCGCGGTAAAACCGACAACAAGCGATCCGTCACCGCCTGACCCAAGCTGTACAACGAATAGCGTTCAACTAAATTACGTAAGTGTACCGAATCAATATAGGTATATCTGTACTTCTGTTTCCATTCTGACCCACGTGTATTTATTGCGTCATAGATGTTCAATATCAATCAGGGTGTAAGGTTCGATATTGCGTAGTAAATTGAAACGAATCTTCCATAGTTGATCCTCCGGCAAACACCGAGCTTGGAGCTCTATTTGCATGAAACATCATCATGGTCTGACCGTTCGGGAACGGCAGACACGCAATATTGAATATTGCGCATTGAATATTGCCTTCTTTATTTATTTTTACGAAAGACATAGATGTTTGTAAAAAAAAAAAAAAAAAAACGAAGTCCCAAAAAAGACAATTATGCTCGAATATTTCGGCGGAATTTAATTTCTCTCCGAGCTTTCAAAAGCTTCCGTTCACTTTGTTCGCGAGATCTCGAAGCTGCTCGGCAATGTCGAATATTGCCTTCTTTATTCATTTTTACGAAAGACATAGATGTTTGTAAAAAAAAAAAAAAAACGAAGTCCCAAAAAAGACAATCATCCTCGAATATTTCGGCGGAATTTAATTTCTCCCCGAGCTTTCCAAAGCTTCCGTTCACTTTGTTCGCGAAATCTCGAAGCTGCTCGGCAATGTTGAATATTGCCTTCTTTATTCATTTTTACGAAAGACATAGATGTTTGTAAAAAAAAAAAAACTAAGTCCCAAAAAAGACAATCATCCTCGAATATTTCGGCGGAATTTAATTTCTCCCCGAGCTTTCAAAAGCTTCCGTTCACTTTGTTCGCGAGATCTCGAAGCTGCTCGGCAATGTTGAATATTGCCTTCTTTATTCATTTTTACGAAAGACATAGATGTTTGTAAAAAAAAAAAAAAAAAAAACGAAGTCCCAAAAGAGACAATTATGCTCGAATATTTCGGCGGAATTTAATTTCTCCCCGAGCTTTCAAAAGCTTCCGTTCACTTTGTTCGCGAGATCTGCTCGGCAATGTTTGTCGTTAGGCCGGATTACGCTGTCTCGCATTCCCCTAAGCCACTTTATCAGAGAGCGTCTCTCCACTTTTTATTACTACACACCGCTATCTCCTCTGTATCTTTAATACACTTCTTTGTCGCATATAATAAAAAGAAACGCATACATACGTGCAAGTAAAACATTCCACGCACATATTAATTTTGTTAATCTTAGTCAACGCATTTTTTCGTTCTATTTTTATTTTCATTTTCCCAGGTTCGAAGTATCAAAAAAAATCGGAGCATGAAAAACCAAAATCGAAGTATTGAAATTATTAATATATAAATAAATTGAAGTATTGGCTTCAAAAATTCTTCATTTAGTACTCCAAAAAAATGGAATCCTCAATCACAGGAGTATGTTTTTAGGGCACAATTTGCGACTAGTAATGGAAATCTGGGATAAAAAACTGAACATTTTCAAAAACCTACAATTAACGAAACGTCTAGCCTAAGTTTTTTAAAATGTTCAGTTTTTTATTTCAGATTTCCATTACTAGTCGCAAATTGTACCCTAAAAAATACTCCTGTGATTGAGGATTCAATTTTCTGGAGTATCAAACTCAGTATTTTTGAGGCCAATACGACCCACATCGGATACTTCGACATTTCATACTGCAGAAATACAATTTACGATGCTGAAGTTTGCATCGTTGGAATGCAATGAAATTCCGAAAAGAATAATAATTCCAATTTAAAAAAATTAAGAAATGATGTATAAAAAGTAATTATAGTGATTAGTTGTCATGATTTTTGATACCCAATTTCATCGTTTGGATTAATCAGAATTAATTTTTTTTCTGAATTTCGTTGCATTCCAACGATGCAAACCAAACTTCAGCATCATTACAATTTGAATACTTTGATTTCACTTTGATTTTGATTCAATTTTAATACTTTGATTTAATACTTTGATTTAATACTTTGATTTAATACTTTAATTTAATACTTTGATTTAATACTTTGATTTAATACTTTGATTTAATACTTTAATTTAATACTTTGATTTAATACTTTGATTTCAGCGCGGGAAAATGATTTCCGTACCCATTATCGCGAGCACGTGGTCCGCTCGTCCTCGTCCCCGGTCACGGTGACCACCAGTTGAATCGAGACTCCATCCGGATCCATCCGCAGTCCATTCAGCGATCCCGATAAAATCACTCGCGGACAATGCCGCAGGAAACACGGAGATCGGACGTTGGATTTGCGTCGTTGCTCCACATCCACACACAAATCGTGGTCGCTCGGAGTTCCTGGCCGCGCGAGCCTCTCTGACGTACCCGGTGAGCTCTCTCTCTCTCTCTCTCTCTCTCTCTCTCTCAGTGTGGGAGCACAGTGAGATCGCGACGACGCAGGTGAATCCCACGAGTAGCGCGCGACGTTGCCGAGACTGGCCGACGTCGTACGAAGGTCGCTCAGCGCTCGCGGCTTTATAAGCCGCGTCGTCGCTTAGCGCCGGTCATTCGAGACCACAAACTCGTACAGTGCGCACCGCACGAATCCAAACTCAATACCGACTAAACCGCAGTCTCCTCAACTCGTGTCAACCGATCAGTCGATCGTCATTCGCGACCGCATAAAAAAAAAACAAACGCGATAAATCGAGTGTTACTGTGGAGTGAAGAAGAGTCGACACCAAAAGAGTCGTCAGACGAAGCATCGATCGTATTTCCCTCAGCGGAAATTACCGAGGATATCGATCGTGAACGTCGTTCAGCCATCGCCAAATTTGTTCTCCATCTGGAGGAGAAATTAATTCACCGGCGAACCTCAGCAGCCGCAGCAGCAGCCAAGATGTACACGAATCCGTTCAACCGCAAGCACAGCACGATCCGCCAGGTGTTGGACCGTCTCCTCGACCCGACGAGGAAGCCGATCAAGCGATCCGAGAGCGTCTCGAGCTCGGGGAGCAACAGCTCCAAGGGTAGCAGCGGCTCCTTCGGCTCGTCCGGCCACCGTGGGATCCTCCAGTGGGGACGGAAATGATCGCCGGAAGACATTTGGGCGAAGAGTCGTTGCTTTCTTTGAGAGAGAGCAAATGATTTACCAATGTTTTTTTCGTTATTCCTCATTTCCGCGCTGAAGACGCGAGGAAAATTCCTGTGTGAACGTTCGCCGTGAACGCCGTCGTGGATTCTCACCGCCTGCGTTGAGCAGCTTCGAGCTTGAGATTTGAATCGGCACACCGAGCTTTTTCACTCGTGCCGAGAATTGGAGCAAAACCCTCGCGCTGGAAATCGTCGAGATGGTTCCACTCGGGCTGTCGGAAAGCACGTTTTTTTTCGTGAAGTGTTCGAAGCTTCGACGATGAAGAGACGTCTTCACTTCAAGAGGCATCCGAGATTGCTTCTTCTTTCTTCGTCCAGTGGAATCTTCAGCGACGACGAGGTTGTCCGGAAAATCGCTTAACGCCGATGCATTCCTGCATTTCCTGCTTGGAGGCCCACCGTAATTTTCGTGCAAGAAAATTGCATCGTACTACCGAGATCAGCAGCTTCTTCATTCATCGAACAAAAGCGCGCGGACTGCGCTTGTTGCAGCCCTGCAATGTGGAGAAAATTGTTGTCCATCAGCACTATTCGCGTTGCTTTGTTTCGTCATCGATTGCAAAAAAAAAAGAAAACACGGACTGCACTTGTTGCATCCCTGCAATGTTGAGAAAATTGTTGTCTATCAGCACTATTCGCGTTGCCTTGTTTCGTTATCAATTGTAAAAAAAAAAACACGGACTGCAATTGTTGCATCCCTGCAATGTTGAGAAAATTGTTGTCTATCAGCACTATTCGCGTTGCCTTGTTTCGTCATCAATTGTAAAAAAAAACACACGGACTGCACTTGTTGCATCCCTGCAATGTTGAGAAAATTGTTGTCTATCAGCACTATTCGCGTTGCCTTGTTTCGTCATCAATTGTAAAAAAAAAAAAAAACACGGACTGCACTTGTTGCATCCCTGCAATGTTGAGAAAATTGTTGTCTATCAGCACTATTCGCGTTGCCTTGTTTCGTCATCAATTGTAAAAAAAAACACGGACTGCACTTGTTGCATCCCTGCAATGTTGACAAAATTGTTGTCTATCAGCACTATTCGCGTTGCCTTGTTTCGTCATCAATTGTAAAAAAAAAAAAAAACACACAAACATTGTCATATCTTCGACTGCGAAAACTGTTACATTTAAGTTTGCTAGTCACAAAAGCCAGTATTAGCTTTCCAACATTCGCAAAATCATCGTCTGACGTTTTTTGTCTCTTCATAAATCGCACACGAGCTGCAGTGTGTTGCACGCCATATTAATTGTACCTTAGGATACTTATTTATTGATCATTACTGTTCCTCGAGCCGAGGAAATGTTGTCTCCGACAATAAATAAACGCATTGATATTTATTGAAATGACGTTTCATTTTTCTTCCTCTTTCCGTCGCGACGATCCATGATCTTTATTTTCCCTTCCATCGTCCGACGCGTTTCTGCGTTGAACTCGCTGCCGGAAAAAAAGGAAAACTTAGTCAGTTTAGTTAGGAAAAAAGATGAAAACGTTAGTCGAGCTAATTCTCTTTGCGACACGACTGCGCGAATTTATCAGAGGCAAACGACCCGGGTAGAAATTCTGTAGCGTTACATCCGACCCTGATCAGGTCGTGTTCAGGCCCTGATCAGGGCCCTATTAGCCCTGTCAGGGCCTGATCAGGGCTTGACTGGAGCCTTAAGTAACGCTGCAGATTTTCTACTCGGGGACTCGGTCACGCCCCGCCGGCTTCCGACACCCGGCTTCGATGAGCTCGCAGCGTGGTTCAAGGAGGCTGACATTTAGTCATTTGGTGAATTAAAATCCGCTCCTTCCGCGCGCGCGCGCGGCTGTCACACGGTCGTTCAACGCTTTCGCCGCGCTCGACCTCGGAATTTCTCTACACTGTCCGCGAATCCGGTATATAGATACACGCCGCGAATACTGTAACTATATACAACAATGACGGCGGCGTTTTGACAACGCTGACGGTTTCCAAGACGTTTCTTGCGACTGTGAGTCGAGGGATTTTCCTAGATTTTTTTGCCGATGCTGCAATGAGAGTTCACAATGTCCCGAATATACAGGATGCAAAATTGGGAGGCGACGAGATGTTTAAATAATTTTTCACGATTTTTTAAGGTGTTTTCAAGGTGTTTTAAGGTGTTTTCAAGACGTCTCTTGCGACTGTGAGCCGAGGGATTTTGCTAGATTTTTTTGCCGATGCTGCGATGAAAGTTCACAATGTTCCGAATGTACAGGATGCAAAATTGGGAGGCGACGAGATGTTTAAATAATTTTTCACGATTTTTTAAGGTGTTTTCACGATGTTTTAAGGTGTTTTCAAGACGTCTCTTGCGACTGTGAGCCGAGGGATTTTGCTGAATTTTTTTCCCGATGCTGCAATTAAAGTTCACAATGTCCCAAATGTACAGGATCCAAACTTGGGAATGGACGAGACGTTTAAATAATTTTTCACGATTTTTTAAGGTGTTTTCAAGGTGTTTTAAGGTGTTTTCAAGACGTCTCTTGCGACTGTGAGCCGACAGATTTTGCTGAATTTTTTTCCCGATGCTGCAATGAGAGTTCATAATGTCCCGAATGTACAGGATGCAAACTTGGGAATGGACGAGACGTTTAAATATTTTTTCACGATTTTTCAAGGCGTTTTCACGATGTTTTAAGGTGTTTTCAAGACGTCTCTTGCGACTGTGAGCCGAGGGATTTTGCTAGATTTTTTTCCCGATGCTGCAATGAAAGTTCACAATGTCCCGAATGTACAGGATGCAAACTTGGGAATGGACGAGACGTTTAAATATTTTTTCACGATTTTTCAAGGCGTTTTCACGATGTTTTAAGGTGTTTTCCAGACGTCTCTTGCGACTGTGAGCCGAGGGATTTTGCTGAATTTTTTTCCCGATGCTGCAATGAAGGTTCACAATGTCCCGAATGTAAAGGATGCAGACTTGGGAATGAACGAGACGTTTAAATATTTTTTCACGATTTTTAACGCAGTGTTTTAATAACGTGAGACCGATGACCGTGGCGACTTTGCAATTTCGTTGATGCCTCGTCGGACCACGTGGAGTTACGCGGCAGAAACACCAGGGACAGCCGCGTGCGGTTCGTGCGACGAATCGGGTATATCGCGAGGCGGTCGCGGCCCCGGGCCGCTTGTGTTAACAGTGTCGTCAGCCAATTACCTGACTGATGACACCAAAGAAAAACGCGCGGCGGTCCGCCGTCGCTTGAACACAGCTATAAGCCGCGGATGCTCCGCGACGAGTCTGAAATTAGGGCTGAAATTAGACGAAATTAGATGACAAAGCTTCGTTCCAATAACGCCGCGAGCTATATGCGGCTTTCGGTGCCGCACGAGACTCCCAGATACTCTCATTAACCTTCGCCTTGGTCCGCAAATAGATTTCTATTTTTCGTTTTTTTTTTTTTTTTTTTTTTTTTTCATGCGTCATGGAAAATGTCGAGTCGATTGCACGAAGAAAACTGCAAGAGACTCTCCTCGGTCGTGAACCGGCAATAGATTTCTATTTTTCGTTTTTTAAAAATTTTTTACATTTTTTTTTTTTTTTTTTCTTTCTATATTTTTTTTTTTTTTCATGCGTCATGAAAAATGTCGAGTCGATTGCACGAAGAAAACTGCAAGAGACTCTCCTCGGTCGTGAACCGGCAATAGATTTCTATTTTTCGTTTTTTTTTATTTTTTATTTTTTTTTGTTTTATTTTTATTTCTATTTTTTTATTTTTTTCATGCGTCATGAAAAATGTCGAGTCGATTGCACGAAGAAAACTGCAAGAGGCTCTCCTCGGTCGTGAACCCGCAATTTTGGAAAAAAATCGGTAACTATGCGGCTTCGCATGCGGCGGAGATCTCGTTTTAATCTTCCTTACTTCTTGTTGCAGTCTCGCGTTTGGCTTCACTCGCTGCGGGTACCGACGGAGACGAGCAGGGTGTACAGCGGTAATCGGGTACTACGTGGAATTATACTGGCGCCTAACTACCGCCGCGACGAGACAGTGGAGACCCTCCACCGTCCCCCGCTCGAAAGCCTGTTATACAGGTGCTTTGATCGATATAACACACCTGGCAACCGAGGGAGCGCGTCGCCTCGCGCGGGCGTCGGGTACTACATGAGTTGACGATACTACAACGCACTAGTTGGTGCAGTGAGACAACCGATTGTGTAGCGTCTGTAACGTATTTTTATGTGTATTTTGGAGAATTAATATTTTACACGAAGGAAAACAATTTGTTACCATTTTGCAATTTTACAATTTTACAATTTTTTTACAATATTTTATAATTTTACAATTTTTTTACAATATTTTAACAATATTTTATAATTTTACAATTTTTTTACAATATTTTATAATTTTACAATTTTTTTACAATATTTTAACAATATTTTATAATTTTACAATTTTTTTACAATATTTTATAATTTTACAATTTTTTTACAATATTTTATAATTTTACAATTTTTTTACAATATTTTTACAATATTTTATAATTTTACAATTTTTTTACAATATTTTGTAATTTTACCATTTTTTTACAATATTTTATATTTTTTTACGGATACAAAAAAACATTAATTCACAGTTATTTGTTACCTCTTTTACCATTTTTAATGTTGTTATCGATGTCCGATTTTTTTCGGACAAATAAAATATTTTTCTTCAATAAATGTTGTTTCTACTGGACAAATAAAATATAAGACACGGGCGCGTCTCTTGATTTAAACCATACAGTAGTTTTCTGCCGTATCAAGAGACGCGATAGCGTCTCGGCGTTGAGTATTAAAAGAATACGATATTATGCTCGTATAACTGTCAAGCGCACTTTATTTTAATGGGGCTTCCGATAACTGGAAATCCAGTGGGCTTTTTAAGGCATAGACGAGATACCGGCAATATAATCGCAAGCGTGTGCGCAAGACCGTGGATATAAAAGTTACACACGAGTCTATGGCCTTGAAAGCTTTCTGACATTTACTACTGGAAAATCCTTGGGACGCACCAAAATAACCGCAATAAGACAATTAATTGTGTATTACCTATAAAATATTCCACGAGTTATGTATATTAAAAAATTAATATTTTGCGCGAAGTTTTTTTGTTTTTCGTTATTTTTCGTCAAAATATGAATTCACAGTCGCTTGTTAAGCACCTTCAAATTTTTTACCTTCTTGACAAATATGTTTTCTGGACATATCTTGTGAATAAATAAAATATAAATAAAATAAATAAAGCTACCGCGTCTCTTGTTTTAGACAGTACAGTTCATTTCCGCAATTTACTTATAACGAGCGCAATTTATTTTAACGTGTGTTCCGAAAACTCCAAGTCCCCTGGGCTTTTTAAGGCATTGACGAAATATTGGCAATATAATCGCAAGACCGTGGGTATAAAAGTTACACACGAGTCTATGGCCTCGAAAGCTTTCTGACATTTACTACTGGAAAATCCTTGGGTCGCACCAAAATAACCGCAATAAGACAACTAATTGTGTGGTACCTGTAAAATATTCCACGAGTTATGTGTATTAAAAAATTAATATTTAGTGCGAAAATTTTTTTTCTCGTTATTTTACGTAAAAATATTAATTCACATTCGCTTGTTAAGCACCTTCAAATTTTTTACCTTCTTGACAAATATGTTTTCTGGACATATCTTGTGAATAAATAAAATATAAATAAAATAAATAAAGCTACCGCGTCTCTTGTTTTAGACAGTACAGTTCATTTCCGCAATTTACTTATAACGAGCGCAATTTATTTTAACGTGCGTTCCGAAAACTCCAAGTCCCCTGGGCTTTTTAAGGCATTGACGAAATATTGTCAATATAATCGTAAGACCGTGGATATAAAAGTTACACACGAGTCTATGGCCTTGAAAGCTTTCTGACATTTACTACTGGAAAATCCTTGGGACGCACCAAAATGACCGCAATAAGAGAACTAATTGTGTATTACCTATAAAATATTCCACGAGTTATGTGTATTAAAAAATTAATATTTAGTGCGAAGATTTTTTTTTTCGTTATTTTACGTAAAAATAATAATTCACAGTCGCTTGTTAAGCACCTTCAAATTTTTTACCTTCTTGACAAACATGTTTTTTGGACATATCTTGTGAATAAATAAAATATAAATAAAATAAATAAAGCTACCGCGTCTCTTGTTTTAGACAGTACAGTTCATTTCCGCAATTTACTTATAACGAGCGCAATTTATTTTAACGTGCGTTCCGAAAACTCCAAGTCCCCTGGGCTTTTTAAGGCATTGACGAAATATTGGCAATATAATCGCAAGACCGTGGGTATAAAAGTTACACACGAGTCTGTGGCCTCGAAAGCTTTCTGACATTTCGTCGTGGCGAATCCTTGGGATGCACCAAAATAACCGCAATAAGACGGATTTTAGTGAGCGCACCACCCACGGTTTATTTCCTTGTGAATGTTTCAAACTCGACGATAAGAATAATTCCACGAAATACAGATTGAGATATCATTTAAAGTTCACTGACGACGTCTTCCGGACCGTTTCTTTTTCTTATCAGCGCTGCACCGATTTTTATCTTTTTCCCCAAGAGTGTCTCTTCCGTTCCGTTATCGAGTAATTTTTTTTCCTTCTCTTCCTTTCATCGATGACTGGCGAGCAAATCGTCGATTCACATTTTTTCTTCGAACACGCGACCTGTTATCACCTGTGGCGCCAATTAATCGGCATCAGATAACGCGAGATATCGCGCGGTGTCATCTTTGCCTTCGGTGGCGTCAGAAAGCGTTGTATTATTTATTAAGGTAGTCCTTGCGACCGATATTCATTTCGCATAAATTCGAGTAATTTGAGAGAGAATTACGAACATTTCTCGATGGTATAAAAATCGGAAATAATTCATGCACATTAAAGGCACTGGAAAGATTAATTTTGCAAAATAATAATTCGAAAATGTTATTAACAAATTGATGAAAAAAATATTGTTTAACAAATTTGTCGATGACACAACTTTTTTTTTTATGAAAATGATTCGTTTATTTTTCTGAATACGTATGAATTTTTTCAGATTTTAGAGTTCACATTGAAATTCGTGTGTTTTTATAGGGAAAATATGTGAAAATTCAAAGTGAACTCTAACATCTGAAAAAATTCATACGTATTCAGAAAAACGAAGGAATCATTTTCATCCCCAAAAAAACTTGGGTCATCGAAATATTTGTTAAACAATGTTTTTTTTTCATCAATTTGTTAATAACATTTTCGAATTATATGAAAAATTAATCTTTTCAGTGCCTTTAATTTGCATGATTTTTTTCAGATTTTTATATTATCGAGAAATGCTTGCAATTCTCTCTCAATTTTCTCGAATTTATGCGAAATTGAACGCAAGCAGGGCGACTACCTTAAAAATCGCGATAACAGGTCCCTCATGAGGTGTAATTGATATTCAGCGGTGCGCAACGCATTTTGCATGCCGGATTAGATCGTGCTCATCGGTATCAGTGGGCAGAGCCCGAGCGCCGCTCAGCGTCGAACGTCTCGACTTGTCGGCAAATTTGGCACCTAAATAAATACCTCGTTTCTATTTTAAGGACCTCACGTGCCGAAAATAGTTCTTGGGGTCGGTCGCACGTGAGGTGCGATTATTGCGAGGCACGATATCCTCCACATCAACCAGAGCGGAACAATTCAATCAGACGAAAACAAAAACGGAGAAGCTCGATTCATGCGCAAAATTGTCGATAATTTCAAACGAGAAATATATTAAATATTTGTTCTTACGATTTGTTTTCTACAATATTTCGAAAATACGTTCTTCGCAAAAAACGTATTCTTTATTTTTTTTATTTTTATTTTTAAACGTATTTTTGTAATATTAATCATTTTTGTAAAATGTAACATTTTTGTAAAATGTATCATTTTTGTAAAATGTATAATTCTTGTAAAATTTATCATTTTTGTAAAATATATCATTTTTGTAAAATATATCATTTTTGTAAAATATATCATTTTTGTAAAATATATCATTTTTGTAAAATATATCATTTTTGTAAAATGTATCATTTTTGTCATAAAATAATAAAATAGATTCTCGCAAATAAGCCAGAATAGCCAACTTTCAATAGCATCATGCAGCAAAATTTGCAATAGTCTGAGTTTCAACAAAAATGAATATCACATTTGGATCGATAAGGATTTTTTTTCCTTCGACTGGACGCGCAATTGCGTAATCCGGATGTACCGGTTGACAATCACGATATTCCGCGGTCGAGGTGTCGAGGCGACATTCACCGAGGCGAACATGAGCCGTGAATGGCGAACAGCGTGGATCGGCACACTGCAATAATTATCGGTATATCATCATGAAAATCCATATTGATATTTAATTTTCCGCGAATCGCTTGTATCAACGTATCGGCGCATTTCGTCCTTCCGTTCGTTTGCCGCATTTATCACGACAGTGAATGGTTAATGCATCGCAAAATCTGCATGTTTAATCGGCTGCAAGTTCAATCGCATGTAGCACATTAGGTAATGTAAAATTAACAACTCATCGCTGCGATCCAACGAAGTTACGT
Organism: Pimpla rufipes; assembly: GCA_963932165.1. Taxonomy (NCBI): domain Eukaryota; kingdom Metazoa; phylum Arthropoda; class Insecta; order Hymenoptera; family Ichneumonidae; genus Pimpla; species Pimpla rufipes. Next base: position 12,829,341 of record OZ010641.1, on the reverse strand, counting down.
AATTTTCTCAGTGCGAATGCAGCACTAATCGTTGCAGCCATGAATTCCCCCATGGAAAAAAATCTATACTTGAAAGTATAGTTTTTAAATATCCATGATATATCTCGGATATATAAAAAATTCATATTATATATTGTTTATATATCTTATTATATAGCCGAGATATAGAACTTTCTGCCGCTTTATATATTACGTATTTATATGAAAAATATATACACAATATATACCGCATATATCTTTTTTGAATACCAAATATATAATAAAAATATGATGAGCACATTTTTTATATATAACCATATATATGATTTATACTCAGCATAAATATGAGATACATATTTTTATATTCGATATTCGGTGCACGATATAGAACTTTCTGCCGCTTTATATATTACGTATTTATATGAAAAATATATACACAATATATACCGCATATATTTTTTTTGAATACCGAGTATATAATAAAAATATGATGAGCACATTTTTTATATATAACCATATACATGATTTATACTCAGCATAAATATGAGATACATATTTTTATATTCGATATTCGTTGCACGCGCACTACATAAAACAGTTGCAGGGAATAGCGTGATTTCTGCAACGAGCTGACGCTTAATTAAAGGCCTTATCAGGCGGAGTTCAATGCGGCCAGACTAATTATTACCGCCGTCGGTTTTGAGCACCGATTAACTCGAGTATTTCCGAAATGGTCAGTAAAAAACTCGCTATTTCTCAGCCGTTATCCCAACGACGACGGCTTTGACTGCTGAAATTCCAATCTTTGTTTAATGGACTGATTCAAAGTTATCACAAATTCTCAAATTATTCATGGGGTGTGCGTGTAATTTTAGATATTTTATTGTCCATCGTCGAAATGAACGTACTTAGTGTTTAAAAAAAAAACGGTCAGCAAACAGCTTAGTGGACTTAGTGGGCTTTAAAAAAAAATGGATAGCAAACAGCTTAGTGGACTGAAAAAAAAAAAATCTTGATAAGATTTTGTGTGATTGATGTGATTTGATGTGATTTGGTGTAATTTATATGTATATGTAGAGTGCCGATCGCAGAATGAGGCTGGACGTGAAATAAGGAAGGGTTAATTGCTCCGGCATAAATCATCGGAGCGAAGGTTTTCCACGTTCGCAATTTGCGGCGTCCTTGACGAAAATGGGATTGCGATTTATCGGGTAATTAATTAGTGCACCATTGCCGATTGATAAACCTGCACCTCGTGACACTAAAACACTGTGGACACGGACATAGTGTAAATATTTCCTAACGACTATTCCACGGCTTGAGATATTGGCAAAAAATGATTAATCTTTTTAGGACAGTAGCACACGTGGTCAATGAGCTGTTGCGTTATCGCGTACGAGACTTGCGGGTAATCGCTCGTCTCAATTAGTCATACATATCGAGTACTAGATGCACCTAATCACGCTGAGGAGCGCTTGAGGATCGACGACATGTCCAAACACTGGAACTTCGTCTCAATTACCAATTAGCGTTTGGGTATAATAAATGAATAAAGATTTCTTAATCAAAAGATTAAGATTAAGATTTCTTAATAAAATCCACGTCCATCTTATTCAGTTTCTCGACGTAGTTCAGTGAAAGCAAAAAAAAAAAGTACAAAACATTTTGATTTTCATGTGAAACGAAATTGATTATTTTATAAATGTTTAATATTTATATTATCAAACATGATCCTGATAATTAAGGGTGGGCTGAAGGATCACTGGTCGATGGCCTATTGGCAATAGGCAACAAACACCTACGATGTCATTGTAAATGTAAAGCTGTAACCTGTTTTGTATTGTCAATAAATATACTACTACTACTAATTAAGGGTGAGAATTCTTAATTATTAGGACTCTTAATAATTCAGAATAAAAATTCTTAATTATTAGGACTCTTAATAATTGAGAATAAAAATTCTTAATTATTAGGACTCTCAATAATTCAGAATAAAAATTCTTAATTATTAGGACTCTTAATAATTGAGAGTGAGAATTCTTAATTATTAGGACTCTTAATAATTGAGAGTGAGAATTCTTAATTATTAGGAAAGTGTATTTGCGTTAGAACAACGTGAAGCTCGTGTAACCTGGTTTCGTGACCTTGTCAATTCCCTTGACATCACCTTATCAGTGTTGCTCAGTTACGATCTTCGTGCGTGAGCCAATTTCTCGCGTGAAGCTGCGTGTTTGGTGATTATTCAATTAAGTGGGCCGTAACAAAAAAATACAGTGCAAAGAAGGTATAAAAAAATGTAAAATTAAATTATTATAAGTTGAAGTTCCGTGAGGACATATTCGTCTTGCCTCAATGACTCTGATCCGAAATCCTAAATACATCTAAGCCTAATTTGCTTTTGTCGAACACATTTAGTGTCTCCGGAAAACTAGAGAACTACAATTTTTTTTTACTCAGACCCTCATCCACAATTTACCGACTGATGGTTAAGAAGCAATCGTCCACGGTCGATAAAGTAGCGATTCTTCGTTATTCCTGCAATTATCACATTTCGATAAATTGCCGACTCGTTTCAATAGGCAAGAAACTATTTGCGTCAATACATTGACAACCAGTGTTACGAGCAAACCTCTGGAGACCTTTGAGAATATCAAGTGATCCGGAGTGATATCGATCCGCCTGTATAAACAGCCCGGCAAACAACCCCCTGTTGACAGTTGACGTATTTACCGTTTCCAACAAGTATAACCTTGTGACGTGTCCCGGGGTTGCTTCCCGGATCGTACCAAGATTCACTTTTTCAGCAGTCAACACGAGAATCGATCATTGATATACAAAACCCCTGACAACACCAAAGGTTCCATTTGTGAGCATTTAGTACACTAAAGTCCACTAACTGGGTTTCCATTTTTAGGCTTATGATGTCCAAAAAAGCATTCGTTGTTGGGTCCTGATCTTAGTATTGCGCCTGCAAAAGTTAGACCGCCCATTGAATAGCCTATTTTTTTATTCCTACATGAGACCTACACATTGATGTCCACCCGGTCCTTAGCGGATCGAACAACCGAATTTTTTACTTCCAACCGATTATATTGAAGTTTGTATCGTTGGAATGCAACGAAATTGAGAAAAACAAAAATAAATTCCGATTAACCCAAGTGATGAAATTAGGTATAAAACGTTATCATACCATTTAGTTCCTGTGATGATTTTTTATAGCTAATTTCATCACTTGGGTTAATCGGAATTAATTTTTTTTCTGATTTTCGTTGCATCCCAACGATGCAAACTTCAACATCATTCCAACCGAGTTGATCTGGGACACAAAACCAACCATAATTCTTGTCAATCCGACCCGAAAACAAACCGAGCTTTCAAAAGCTCGGTTGGTTTTTCGGTCCGATTCGGTCCGATTCGGTCCGATTGACAAAAATTACGGTTGGTTTTGCGTCTCATTCCGACCGGGTAGGAAATACGTTTTTTTATTTCTTATTTTTAATTATAATTTTTATTTTTATTTTTTATTTTAATTTTTAATTTTTAATTTTTTTTTACGGTTGTTTTTACGGTTGTTCGACCTGCTAGGGTTGTCATCAGGGCTACAATGGATCACGCTCGCAAAATCGGCAAATCCGAAGTTTCCACGGTTTGGACCAAAAAACGTCCAACTCCTCCCTGCTCGGTGACCGACAAGCCTCTCATCAAGGACGAAGAATTCAGTGAAGACAGACGTCTGGCGAACTGGCGAAAATGGCTGAACGTCCGGAAGAGACACAGCAAGGAATTCAGCAGGTGCACCGATCGCGATTGCCAAGATCTCTTGATCCACACGCCGGACGACTTTCGCCGCAAAGTCGAAATGAAGGAACTCGTGGAGATCGCAGTTGGAACGGCAAACAAAAAAACAACCGGCAAGCATCAAAGTGATCCAGGATTTTGGATCACCCCGGAGTTTCTTCCGAAGCACGGAAACCCGGATCAACCGGACATCGCGATGACTCTCACCAAGAGGCAGCTAAACGTGACGCCTGAGTTGGAGCGAATCGCGTTGCCGGAGTTGACGCAGCGTGAACGAGGATTGTCGACCCTGAAGAAGCAAAATCCGCTGTGGAAGACCCCCACGGAAAAAAAGTATACTTGAAAGTATAGTTTTTAAATATCCATCATATATCTCGGATATATAAAAAATTCATATTATATATTGTTTATATATCTTATTATATATCCGAGATATAGAACTTTCTGCCGCTTTATATATTACGTATTTATATGAAAAATATATACACAATATATACCGCATATATCTTTTTTCAATACCAAATATATAATAAAAATATGTTGAGCACATTTTTCATATATAACCATATACATGATTTATACTCAGCATAAATATGAGATACATATTAGGTACTTAATTCATGGCTAATTCATGTCATGTGTGTCCACCCCCATGGAAAAAAGTATACTTGAAAGTATAGTTTTTAAATATCCATTATATATCTCGGATATACAAAAAATTCATATTATATATTGTTTATATATCTTATTATATATCCGAGATATTGAACTTTCTGCCGCTTTATATATTACGTATTTATATGAAAAATATATACACAATATATACCGCATATATCTTTTTTGAATACCAAATATATAATAAAAATATGTCGAGCACATTTTTTATATATAACCATATACATGATTTATACTCAGCATAAATATGAGATACATATTGGGTACTTAATTCATGGCTAATTCATGTCATGTGTGTTCATGTGTGTTCATGTGTAATTCATGTCATGTTTGGATATATTCTCTATGTACTTCTTGTCTATAGAAATTGTATCTTTCATACATCTGTTATATACAGGGCTTCTTTGATTCATAGACACGAAATATATCGAGAATATATTCTTCACAAATTCGCTACATATATCAAATACATGTATGTTACATCCGTTATATATCCGTCGAATATATATCAGATATATAGAGGATATACAACTTTTTGCCGCTATATATAGTGGCAAAAAATGATATATCCGTTATATATCTGAAGTATACTTTATTTCCATGGGGGGAGCTTCGAAGGTTCAAAAATTCTTGATGCGAGTGTCAAGTCGTTCGAGGAAAAGCAATCAGGAATGAAAAAACTGGCTGTGAGAGGAACGAGTCTGGGATGCAGAAAACCCGAGTCCCCGAAAATTCCTATTACAACGATCACCGGGCCCGAGAAGAGTCATCGCGACCCTCTCAATGAAGACACGGTGATTGCCTTGAAGATCCAAGATCGGGAAATCAAATTGGACGAGCCGAGCGAGTCGAGAAAACGAAACAACTTGAAGAGCGTTGACGACATAACGTGGTCGTTGATCTTCAAGTCCTCAGGATCCACGGCGATGGAACGCAGCATTCGGCTGGAGAACCGAGGAACTCACGCCGTGACGTATCGATGGCGTTACGGCTCCTTGGGATCGACTCTGACGCCCCAAACGTCGTCAACAAGTCCATTTTTCTTCAACAAGAACAAAGACGTCCTGCTGCCGGGCCAAGTGACCGTCCTGAGGGTTTGGTTTCTATCCCGGGTGCCTCGTTTGGCCACGGAGTTTTGGACACTGATGACGGAACCGAAACTGTGTCGTGGTTCGTTGGTCTTCCGTTTTTGGGGCTGTTGCGATGAGTGTCGTAAGTCACCATTACTTTGAGAATTAAACTTTACTCAAGAGTTTATTTTTCAGTTACTATTTTGTAACCATGGCCTGTAGCGATTATAAAATGATACGTGAACTTTTGAATAGCCGTAAGAGAAACGAAATTTTGTATTAAATTTTGGAAGAAATTGGGCGAGAAATGGACACAGTGTTCCATTATTTTCGTACTGCATTGACAGTATTTCTCAATTTTTTCAATAAGATTACCATGAAGTTTTATGGGAAATAAATATTTTTACTAATATTAATATTTTATTTTTATTTTTTATTAACATTTTATTTTTATTTATTTTTTATTTTTAAAGTTTACATATCATATTATAATCATTACGAGTTATTATTATTAAAAACATAATTACAAAGCCAATCGTACCATCAATTGTATTTCTGTACAAATTAGGGATTTGCAACTCTGGCTGCAATTCGCCAATGAAGACACTCGACGCTGCTGTGGATTCTGGATCAGACGACTCGATCGAACGATACCTGGATCGACGAGTTCGGGACACGAGGATCCAGGAAATTCTTCAGGAGATACTGGAGAACGTGCAGGAAACGCGGCTTCCGTCGCCAGCCTACGGGAGTCTCTTTGCCGAGAGGGAAATATTCCAGACGAAAAATCCCTCGCACTTCTATCATCCGACTGTGGTTCGAGAACTGCGTGAGGTTTATGAAAAGGCGACGAGTCAGGATTCGTCAGCCTGGGGCCTCTCGTTGGACGAATTGCGAGGAATTATTGTGGGGCTGAGACCAAAGGATGCGATGAACGAAGCGTTTCTTCGTTTCGGTGAACTCTGTCGCCAGTGCGCTGAGCCCAGTCTTTATGATCCAGTTGGAAGCGAAAAGGGATCCGCGGTGTGCAGACTGTTGGTCTCGTTTGTGAATAAATTCGAAGCTGAGGAGGAGTTTGTGAGAGCGGAGTGTTTAAGGTAGTATGAGCGTACAGATGAACGTCGCGTAAATTCGAGGGAGTTTGAGAGAGAATTACGAAGAGTTCTCGATCAGATAAAAATCTGAAAAAAATCAATCATATGAAAGGCGGTAAAGAGATTATTTTAGACAATAATAATTTAAAAAATGTTATTAACAAATTACTTAAATAAACAATTGTTCAACTAAATATCCGGCAACCTAAATTTTTTTGTTATTAAAGTGATCTTCTTATTTTTCTACATACGTATGAATTTTTTCCGAATTTTCTCTGATTTTTAATTTCAACATAATAAAAAAACGTAATTTTCAAACGTCACACAAAATTCGGAAAAAATGCATACGTATGTAGAAAAATAAGAAGATCACTTTAATAACAAAAAAGAGTTAGGTTGCCGGATATTTAGTTGAACAATTATTTATTTAAGTAATTTGTTAATAACATTTTTTTAATTATTATTGTCTAAATTAATCTCTTTACCGCCTTTCATATGCTTGATTTTTTTCAGATTTTTATCTCATCGAGAACTCCTCGTAATTCTCTCCCAAACTCCCTCGAATTTACGCGACGTTCGTCTGTACGCTCATACTACCTTAAGAGGGTCCAATGGAGCTGAGGGGCGAAGCGAGGGAGACTCGACGAGGTCCACCAGCGCTTCAGGAATTTCTCAGGACAGCTCAACGTCCAGACGAAAGACCAAGAAAGGTCGACCGTCGTCACGACCGAAAACCGCGTCTTCCAGGACCAGCGTGATCACCGCGAATCGCGAGGATGTTTTGCAGACGTCCGAAAAACGACTCCAGTCAGAATGTCGTTTGTACAACGAAATTTTTTATATAAGGATTCGAGCATTGTTGGTTGATACCATAGACCAAATTTGCGGTGTCGTGGATACCTTCAACTATCTAAATGACTCTGGAAAATAGATTACCGATGAACGTCCATAAGATTTTTTTTCTGACTGTATTGGCTGATTGTAAAGAATTAACAAAAGTCCATAAAAATAAAAATAAATTGAATGTACTTTATAAAACATGATATACTTTATAAAATAGTAAAACTAAAGCAAATCGTAAACAACGAGGACTTTTACACCAAAACTAAAGTAAATAATGCAAATTACTATGCCGTAAATTAATTTTGGATTTCACTAGTACGTGAAATTTAATATACCAGTTTATGCGTAAAAACTTCCAGTGCTGAACATACAATTTAAAGTAGACTTTGTTCACAGTGCATTCGTGTTTCTATGGTGTCGAAAATATTCTTCGTCCATTTGGGGCTTGAATCGCTCTGCGATTCTGCACTATCGGTGAACCTTCCTCGTTCAAGAGCTTCCGAAATTCTTCCACCTGGAGATGCGCGTGGAGCACAAAAAATTGTTCACAGTGGATTTACGAGAGAAAAAAAATGATGTTGAAGTTTGCATCATTGGAATGTAACGAAAATCAGAAAAAAAATAATAATTCTGCTTAACCCAAATGATTAAATTAGCTATAAAAAATCATTACAGGAATTAATTGGTATGAAAACTTTTTATACACAATATCATCACTTGGGTTAACTGAGAATTAATTTTTTTTTCTCGATGTCGTTGCATTTCAACGATGCAAACTTCAAAATCGCGAGAAAAATCATTTCAACGAGATGACAGTGAAGACTTTCTCATCTCGCTCTCGGCTTTATTGCATTTTCCAAAATTGCCGCTCGAATGCGCTTAAAGCGTGCGACCTACTTGGCAAGCGCTGATGGGGATAACGAGTGGGAAGACAATCCATGTCGCACATTCCGGATACGAGCCCTTGTTGTACGTCCCCGGATAGCTGTAATAGCTGGGACAACGTGTTGCGTCGCGCATCCAGCACAGGGAATCTGAAAACGGGGCGAAACGATGAAACCTCCGTGGCCAAAGACTTTTCAAGAATCCGCAATGAAGTGCGGAGCTCTCTCACTGGCTGGGACGCTTTTTTCCGCTCCAAACTTTAGGACGTGCTTCAGATTTTCGGTTATCTTGTTGAAAAGTGGATTTCCATCGTCGCGATATTTCGCTGTGACCTTCGATGGACATAAAATAGGACAGTTTTCAGTATTTCCCTGAATTTTTATTGACCTGGGGATTTTTTTTTAATTTACCAAAAACAGGTATGTGAGAATGGCCAGGCCATCCTTGTGCTTCAAACACTCGTCGAACGTCCAGTACTTCCTGTTCCAATGCACAATGTGGGCTTCCATGGAGAACCTGGAGAAAAACGTGCGTAAGAGTATTGCGCAAAGATTGAAGCAACACGATGTTGAAGTTTGCATCGTTGGAATGCAACGAGATTCAGGAAGAAATTAATTGTAATTAATTGTATGATGAAAATGGGTATAAAAAGTCACCATAGCAAATAAGGGTACGAAAAAAAACATTATATTTTTTTTTTTTCACGAATTATTATTAAAATATATAATTTTAATAAATATATCATTTTTTTAAAATTATATATATATAATAAAAAAAAATTATGTATAAATAATTAAAAAAAATGATGTATATATAATTTAAAAAAAAATTATATATATATAATTTAAAAAAAAAAATATATATATATAATTTAAAAAAAATTATATATATATATAATTTTTTCTTCGTGCCCTTCATCATTTGGGTTAATCACAATTAATTTGTTTTTCTGAATTTCGTTGCATTCCAAGGATCCAAACTTCAACATCGTGAAGCAACTTATTTTGTGCATGCCAAGTGCCGTTGATCTGATGTTCCGATCCCATGCTGTTGTCTGCGCCCCAATGAAAGTGCGCGTTGTCAAATTCGTAGACGTCACCCATCAACGGGCCTCCAGTTACGGTGGATGGGATGCGGCATCCACTTAGATGCACCATAGCTACACATTTTTTTTTACGATACTCATCCTTGGCACAATTTTGGAAAAACTGTGATTACCGGTTTCTCCATTATTCGATAGAACGGCTTCCCCGTCGTTCAGCCAATGGCCACTGATTATCAGAGGTGGAAATTTCTTAACCCTCACCGACCCATCGTCCAAATTTATCGGCGAGCCACCGGTTTTCATTAAACCGATAGTATCTGTTAATTTTCATGTCATGAGTATCAGGGATTCGCGGATTTACGACGTCATAATACTCACAGTTGGACATGGCGAATAATTTGTTATAATTATTGAATTTGTTATAATTATTGAATTTGTTATAATTATTGAATTCGTTATAATTATTGAATTTGTTATAATTATTGAATTTGTTGTAATTATTGAATTTATTATAATTATTGAATTATTAACCAAAAATTGGTTATAATTTTGACATGTCAATGTTTAGGTGTTTATCTTTTTTTTCTTCTTTTTTCCTTGCCAACCCAGTCGACTAGTCAGTGGCGTAAAAAATTCTTCTACCGTTGAGTGTCTGCTGGGATCGATAATTTCGTACGATACGATTGAATCTTTTGTCGCAAATGCCACGAAACGCGTCAACCTGCGGTTTTCCATATTTTTGAGTCTGATTTTTCGTGAAGCTCAGAATTATGCAGAGAGGACAGAGACAATTTTGGGACAATTGTTACCTGTCGCGCTGACATTTCTATTGGCCTCGGCACGACTATCCACGTAACGCATTCATGGTACGGCGGAGTCGTCAGCGATCCAGAATAAGTGTAATATCCGGTTGCCGACAAACACGCCCCGAGCATCCAGCGCATGCAATCTACCGAAAGGGTCAATACGTTTAGGGGGCGAACAATGAAATTGCGTCGTTACGAGGTTTTAATCAAACTTTCAATTTGGTTTTATTTACGTCGTGAATACTTAATTCGAGACGGGGATGGGCGACGATTTAGTGAAAAAGTGTTTTAGATTGCAGTCAGAAAATTCGATTGAACCTTGTAGATTAATTTTTTCGCAAATTAGCCTGGCTAATTGCGAAAAAAAAAAATCGCAATTAAATAAATAAATTGAAGAAATAATTCTAATAAATTTAAGAATAAATAATTAAGAAAAAAATTAATAAATTACTTTTAAAAGAAATATAAATAATTACGACAAAACGTACCAGATGCTATTCCTTTTAAAAAAAAAGTATAAATAATTACGAAAAAAATCGCAATTAAATACATAAATTGAAGAAATAATTCTAATAAATTTAAGAATAAATAATTAAGAAACAAATTAATAAATTACTTTTAAAAAAAGTATAAATAATTACGAAAAAAACGTACCAGATGCTATTACTTAAAGAAAAGAATAAATAATTACGAAAAAACGTACTAGATGCTATTCCTTTAAAAAAAACGTATAAATAATTACGAAAAAACGTACCAGATGCTATTCCTTTAAAAAAAAAGGATAAATAATTACGAAAAAACGTACCAGATGCTATTACTTAAAAAAAACAAGAATAAATAATTACGAAAAAACGTATGAGATGCTATTACTTAAAAAAAAAATAATAATAATTACGAAAAAACGTACCAGATGATATTTTCACGCTCGCTCCAGCTTTTCTTATGCACGGCAAAAAATCGGTTATATCAGCAAGACAAGGATTGTCCGGGGATCCTGGGCAGCCCACAACCTTGCAAAAAAAAAAGACCTCTTAAGAATTCAAATCAATTCAAATGAGCCAATCAATTTCTTACTTGCATGAGACACGAGAGTACAGCTATTCCATCGGATTTATCGTAGCACTTTTCCATAGTGTCGTACCGGGTATTCCAATGAACCGCCTGAGCCTCCATGGAATACCTGCGACGAAGTACCTCGAGTCACGTGGAAAAATCGTAATTACTTCCTGAAATGCTTCAAAAATGCAATTTTGAAGCATTTCACGAATTTCACATTTTTTTAAATGATTCGTAATAATTACTTAAAAAACATACCACAAATTATCGATCGAATGTTCGGCGCCGCGAGAATTTCCCGGTCCCCATCGAAATTGCAGGTACGCGAATTCGTAATTGTCCTTCAAAGGTCCACCAATTATGCTTGGCATTGATCTGTTAGTTAACTCAACCTTCACTGAGAATTAAAAAAAAAAAACAGATTCGCACAACTTACTGCACACGAATACCTCTTTTAAAAAGTTCATGAGTAACGGAAAACATTGTTAGCAGACTATTCGAGCTGTGATTGGTTATTAAAAAAATATTCCTCAGGTCGATTTTGGTGATTTTCGGTCCGGAGCCGAATCTATGATTTCTGGCAAAAAAAAAAAAACGTCGCCAAAGATTATTTTTTTCTAATTCGATTAAAAAAAGTTGTTAATTCGTTAATTTCTAATTTGATTAAAAAAAAAGTTGTTAATTCGTTAATTTCTAATTTGGTTTAAAAAAAAAGTTGTTAATTCGTTAATTTCTAATATGATTTAAAAAAAAGTTGTTAATTCGTTAATTTCTATTTCGATTAAAAATAATAATTAAATGAATAGTAATTAATTATAAATAGAAATTAATAATTAATTTCTAATTCGATTAAAAAGGTTGTTTTCGGGGGTAAAATATGCGACTTGAGAACGAGTGGCTCAAGCCAAAAACCAACAACTATACCAGTTCGTCCAGTATTGGTCATCGTGGCTTCGCCCTTTTTGAGCCAGTGACCAATCAGCGTCAGCGGACGAAACTTTTGGCTCCACGTGTGGATGCCATTCAGATCCACAGGTGATTGTTTCCATCTGGGCAGGCCGGACGACGAGGTCGATACGACGGTGGGAGCTTCGTTACCTTCGGAATAAAATTGGTAAGCGAAAACATCGAACTACTCCGAACTACTCCAAAAAAATGCACTAACTTTCTTTTTTCAATTTCGTCGACATGTCTCGTAACGTTAATTTTATTTTCTTCCTTTAATGATATATATATTTTTTTTCTTCAGCTCGATTGTAAAGTCGTTACATTAATTTAATTTTGTTCCTTTAATGATATATTTTTTTTCTTCACCTCGATTGTAAAGTCGTGACATTAATTTTATTTTGTTCCTTTAATGATATATATTTATTTATTTTCTTCAGCTCGATTGTAAAGTCGTTACATTAATTTAATTTTGTTCCTTTAACGATATATTTTTTTCTTCACCTCGATTGTAAAGTCGTGACATTAATTTAATTTTGTTCCTTTAATGATATTTTTTTTTCTTCACCTCGATTGTAAAGTCGTGACATTAATTTTATTTTGTTCCTTCAATGATATATATTTATTTATTTTCTTCAGCTCGATTGTAAAGTCGTTACATTAATTTTATTTTGTTCCTTTAATGATATATTTTTTTCTTCACCTCGATTGTAAAGTCGTGACATTAATTTTATTTTGTTCCTTCAATGATATATATTTATTTATTTTCTTCAGCTCGATTGTAAAGTCGTTACATTAATTTAATTTTGTTCCTTTAATGATATTTTTTTTTCTTCACCTCGATTGTAAAGTCGTGACATTAATTTTATTTTGTTCCTTCAATGATATATATTTATTTATTTTCTTCAACTCGATTGTAAAGTCGTGACATTAATTTTATTTTGTTCCTTCAATGATATATATTTATTTATTTTCTTCAGCTCGATTGTAAAGTCGTTACATCGCCATGACGCTGGTTGCAACCGGGGAAGCCGAGAGCCGCGGCTATCGATCCGACGTAGGCGACGAAAGCCCGCGAGACAAATGAGAGTTTTTACTCGCGATGTCGTTGTGACGGGCTTTATTTCATCGGTTAAAGAGGCGAAGGTCCGGCTCGAGCGCACGCGGAAGTGCAAAATTTCAAGTGTTGGTTCGTCGTGCACACAGATGCACCGAGCACACGTCGCGGACGGAAAGCTTTCGCGGAGCTTTCAGGCTGCGGTGCTTCCGGGGCAATTGGGTTTTGGATCTCCGAGCGCGCGCGGGACACGATAAAATGTTGGACCTATCGTTGCCAGAATTTTTTGTCGCTTGCGGTAGCATCCTCCTGGCAAGTACGACGATTAAAAAGCTCGCCACGCTTTAATTCAGTTACGGACGATTATTTTTCGGTTTTTTTTTTTCGACGTGTCTAAGCGTCACGCGAACGTGACTTTTGCGTGACTATTAAAGTCACACAAAGTCCGCGTGACTTTTATTTTTTCAATAAAGTCACACCGAATTGTTGTGACTTATAGTTAGTTGCAAAAGTCACGCTAAATTGACGTGACTAATAATTATTCGCAAGAATCACGCTCAGTGATGAGAAACTTACTAGAGCGGAAATGTTCCGCTTTAGTAGTGAATTTTTATTTTTATTTTTATTTAAATTAATTTTTTTTTAATTTAAATTAATTTTTTTTAATTTAAATTAATTTTTTTTAGTTTAAAATAATTTTTTAAATTTAAATTCATTTTTTAAATTTAAATTCTTTTTTTTATTTAAATTAAGTTTTTTTATTTAATTTTTTTATGTAAATTAACTTTTTTTTATTTAATTTTTTTATTTAAATTAATTTCCACTCGTCGCTATGATAATATGACGTTGAAGTTTTTCATCGTTGCAATGCAACGAAATTAACGACAAAATATGAATAACTTTAAGAAATAAAATAATTTTTTCACATAATAATTTGGGTTCATTAATATTTAAAAATTTTTAATTTCGTTGCACTGCAACGACGCAAACTTCAACGTCATGTGATAATTTTCACATTGAAAGCCCTACTGCTGACGGAGATATTCGATTGGACGAATATTTTCGCACCCCTCGAGACCCAATTGCCGGTCGTCTCCCTCGGCGCCTCGAACGCTTGGAAAGTATTGTATCCCGAGAGTCGAAACGGACGCGAATACGCAATTAATATCGAGACCCGCGGAGCGATGGTGATGCAGCCTTCCCAGCCTCTCAAATGGAGTGGCTACTGTTCGCAGCCTGTGGCTATGACCATGGCGAACGATGGGAATACCGGTATGTTAATTACCCGCGATATTGATTTCCACCCAGGCCAAGCCGAGCCATCTCATTTTGGGTGCGTAACACCGATTAGCAACCAGTCCAGTCGATATATCAAGCGTTGTTCGACACCCCACCGGCTGTTTAGTGATTGACGCGAATTCGCAGCTAATTAAAATACATTATGGAGCATTTGCATTATTATCAGATAACGAGAGACTCAATTAAAAAGCTTTTGGGCATTTTGACGGGAATTAAAATACACCATAGTGAAAATAATCATCGGTTACAATTTGAACGGAATATAATAAATTCCGGCCAAGCGTCGCAAAAAAAAAAAAAAAAAAAAAAAAATTAGAATCATGAATATCATGAATTGGCCGGGAATTAAAATACACCATAGTCAAAATAATCATTGGTTACAATTTGAACGGATTATAATAAATTCCGGCCAAGCGTCGCAAAAAAAAAAAAAAAAAAAAATTAGAATCATGAATATCATGAATTTGCCGGGAATTAAAATACACCATAGTCAAAATAATCATCGGTTACAATTTGAACGGAATATAATAAATTCCGGACAAGCGTCGCAAAAAAAAAAAAAAAATTGGAATCATGAATATCAGAATCGAAATTTCTGGAATTTATATTTTATGGATTTCTTTTTTTTGCAGTCATTGTTACTGGTTTGTGGTCTCAGAACTCGGTACCAAATCTCAAGGGAGGTCCACTGAGTGACTCCTACGAATTTCACTCGATGCTGTTCCACTGGGGGCCGAGTGACGAAGGGGGAAGCGAGCACTCTGTGAACGGTGTCAATTACCCGTTGGAATTGCAATTGATTCACGTAAAACGTGGTTTCAATTCTCCTGTCGACGCGATCGTCGCGTGTGCGAAGCACGGAGTGGCCATCGTGTCAATTTTCTTTCAGGTGCGTTTAATCGTGCAATTCTATGCCAGTGTTGTCGTCGGGATTTGCACTGCCATTTTGTTAAAATAGAAACGGTGTACTCGGAGAAAAAAACTGTAAAATGACAGCATCAATTTTCCAATTCGGCATACGACTATTTTTATATTTGCAGCAACTATAAAATCGTTACTTCATAGTTATTTTATTTTATTTTATTTTGTTTTATTTTATTTTATTTTATTTTATTTTATTTTGTTTTGTTTTGTTTTATTTTATTTTATTTTATTTTATTTTATTTTGTTTCATTTTATTTTATTTTATTTTATTCTATTTTATTTTATTTTATTTTATTTTATTTTATTTTATTTTATTTAAAATCAAATAACAATATACAAAAGCAACAAAAAAAGAAGAACCCAAACTTGACGTTATGGAGAGTATAAAATAGTTGCGACATTAAAATTCATTTCCGTAACTATGTAAAAGTTGTCGCATAGACAAAAAGTGACTGTATAAAGTTTCCAAGACCGTCGCGATATCTCCGAGTGCAACTTAACGCCAAGCGTTTGTTGTACATTCCCTTGGCTCTTAGATCACGAGCGTGGACAATCAGTATCTGGATCACGTCGTGAGAAATCTCTGGTGCACTCCGAGACCCGGAATGAAGGTCTCCATACCGCCATTTCCGCTCGAGGGGCTGTTTCCGCCGTTCCAGAAAAATTACTACTCCTACTGCGGGTCGACGGTTCAAGAATCTTGCAACGAAGTGGTGACTTGGATCCTACAGCCGCAACCGACAAACGTGTCGGCGTCTCAAGTACTTATTTTTATTTGCTCTGTGGAACTTGCGAAAATATTTTTCGCGAAATCAAATTGCCGATAAAAAAAAATTATGACAATTACGAAGGCTGTGAAATTTGCTTATTTTAGAACCCAGAAAAATCAAGCTGACTAAGTAAAAGAATAAAAGAAATAATAATAATTATGCTTATAATATTATATTATATTACAATTATATAATTATTATAATTATATAATAATTACTGTCGGGGGAATTATTTCTTTTAGTTGACTAAAAGAAATAATAATTATTATGCTTATAATATTATATTATATTATAATTATATAATTGTTATGTTAATTATAAAATTATTATAATTACATAATAATTACAGTCGGGGGAATTATTTCTTTTAGTTGACTAAAAGAAATAATAATTATTATGCTTATAATATTCTATTATAATTATATAATTATTATATTAATTGTAAAATTATTATAATTACATAGTAATTAATGTCGGGGTAAAGAAAAATCGCCATTTTTGGATCTAAAATGTTTTATTAACGTGCAACTTTTTCAGGTGGGAAAATTTCGAAGCATCTACTTGGCTGACGTACCGACCCTCTTGGATCCAAGAACAATCCAGCGTCTGAACGACCGTGAGCTTTATTATCACGACTAAACAAGACGATATTTACTCCCTCGAACGTACACGCAGAACAATATTTATTCTCGCCCTTACCGTACAATATACACGTGGGACGCGTCGACACATTTCGATCCACGAATCGCTCGTTAAACACTCTATACATAATATATATATATTTGTATACATTGATATAACGGTGCTATCCTTGATGTGATTAATAAAATTGCACGATTAAATTAAACGAGACAGCGTAGAAAAAATATGGTGCCAATATGTCGATAACAGGGGTAGTATTAAAAATAATTTTCACCTCTAGAAGAGACGTGTTTCAAACGCTTTCTCGTGTCGTTTGCAAAAATGTTAGAAGCGTCGTGCACAGCTCAGTTCGACGTTCGCTGAATCTCGATAAATAAATATATATATGTATTTATATATATATAATATATTATGTACAAATCATTAGGTAAGTAGCAAATTTTGTTTCTGGCGACGGGACGAGCCCCGGAAAAATGCTTCCAAGTTTTTCGTGACGATTTCGTCGAAGATTGAAAATACGAAAAAAACGTCACGCTGCCTTTCTTTATTCGAATTTTTTTTTTTTTTTCTCGATCTTAACTCGAACTTGATGTATGCGATTTACGTCCGATTCGCGATGTGTATTTTTTCGTACATACGTTACAGTAAAATATAAACAGCGGACGGGAGTGACTTCGAAAACGATCGGCCAAGCGTGACCCGGTCCCGATATTATTCTTATTCACTAAACATAAAACGTTGGAACACAATTAGCGCGCACGAGTTTTGAATTTCATCGACAGACTCATTCGGAAACGAATTTACTCGACTCACTTGCTTGGCAACGAGATATATATATATACTTAAATCGCGATATATCGTACCCTAAAAATATCTCATCTGCCGACAACATTAAATACTTTTTCTATACACTTAACATATTTATCGCTCTCGTTCAATGCGAACCTCACATTAAAACTACTTATTTATCTCTCTTCTCGTGCACAAAACACTCTTGTTGATCGCGTCGATGTTGATGACATGTCGGGGGGTGGGAGAAAATTATGCACCAAAGGCTCGCCGGTGTAATCGTTTCTCTTCGACTTTCGCCATATTTTAATCTCTATTTATGTTTTTAATTCAATTGTTTCTTGAACGCGCACTAACAGATCCTTCGACATAGTAGAGCCGAACTTATTACACCGAAGGTCTGGAAAAATATAAATTTTGTAATGTCATATGAATTATTCATTTGTATTTTTTTTTTGCTTTTAAGGTAGTATGAGCGTACAGATGAACGTCGCGTAAATTCGAGAGAGTTTGAGAGAGAATTACGAAGAGTTCTCGATGAGATAAAAATCTGAAAAACATCAAGCATATGAAAGGCGGTAAAGAGATTATTTTAGACAATAATAATTAAAAAAATGTTATTAACAAATTACTCAAATAAATAATTGTTCAACTAAATATCCGGCATCCTAACTTTTTTTTTTATTAAAGTGATCTTCTTATTTTTCTACACACGTATGAATTTTTTCCGAATTTTCCCTGATTTTTAATTTTAACATAATAAAAAAACGTAATTTTCAAACGTCACACAAAATTCGGAAAAAATTCATACGTATGTAGAAAAATAAGAAGATCACTTTAATAACAAAAAAGAGTTAGGTTGCCGGATATTTAGTTGAACAATTATTTATTTAAGTAATTTGTTAATAACATTTTTTAAATTATTATTGTCTAAATTAATCTCTTTACCGCCTTTCATATGCTTGATTTTTTTCCGATTTTTATCTCATCGAGAACTCGTCGTAATTCTCTCTCAAAATCCCTCGAATTTACGCGACGTTCATCTGTACGCTCATACTACCTTAAAACAAGTCAACGATTTTAAATGAAATGGCGACGAAATTTACACATTAAAAAAGCAATTGGATGAAAGCACCAGATGTCAGCCAAAAAACTTTTAAATAAATGAAAAGAACTTGGCAAGCTTGACTTTGCGGCAGACGTTTGGCGTACATCGAGTTGAGTCTTTTTCGTCATACAGTCCAGAAAGATTCAAATCGCCGAGATAAGTTCTGCTCGTAAAATTTCTTTTCTGATATCTCGCGATAACTATAGGAGCTTCTTATGCGCGAGAACAAAATAACTAGGACGAGAGGTGCTTCAACGTGGCAAATGTTTTACGCTAACTACTTCAACGCCTCAACTTTCGCCCAAGGATTATCCTTGGATTAAAAGTTAACGCGATAAAACTGGGAAAAGGAGCGCAAGTTTTGCCCTCACTGATGTTCTTATGTTATGTAAACTACGATAAAATATGTACACGCGAAAAGACAACCGAAACGATGTTCGCGTAAAACAGCGAAGCGAATTTCCTAATGGCACCCTTTGTAGTTTACAGAGATGAAAAATCAAACTGAACTCGAGGTACAGAAAAAGCGTTGTGAAAATGTAATTGGAGGATCAAACCACTCGACCAAATGATGTTTTTGCTCACCTGAAAACCTGCTATCAGCAATGCCAGAAGCACGAGTTTTAAGCTCTCCGCCTTCAGCCAACTCGTCATCTTTTCGAGACAGCCCTGAAAGTTTTTTACACAGATCAATTTAACATTTTTTTTAAAATTTTTTTGGGAAATTGAATTACAATCAAACAAAAACTATAATCGCTTTCGCTTGAAAATGTGTTCACTGGGTTGTTTCATTGATTTTCAACTAACGGAGTGAAATAAATTCTCTAAGGCTTTTTAACGTGATGCATTTTTTTTCAGCCAACTCGTCATCTTTTCGAGACAGCCCTGAAAGTTTTTTCACACAGATCAATTTTTTTAAATCAATTTAACATTTTTTAAATTTTTTTTATTTTTTGGGAAATTGAATTACAATCAAACAAAAACTATAATCGCTTTCGCTTGAAAATGTGTTCACTGGGTTGTTTCATTGATTTTCAACTAACGGAGTGAAATAAATTCTCTAAGGCTTTTTAACGTGATGCATTTTTTTCAGCCAACTCGTCATCTTTTCGAGACAGCCCTGAAAGTTTTTTCACACAGATCAATTTTTTTAAATCAATTTAACATTTTTTAAATTTTTTTTATTTTTTGGGAAATTGAATTACAATCAAACAAAAACTATAATCGCTTTCGCTTGAAAATGTGTTCACTGGGTTGTTTGATTGATTTTCAACTAATGGAGTGAAATAAATTCTCTAAGGCTTTTTAAAGTGATGCATTTTTTTTCAATTAAAATGAGAGCTTTTCTGTTCCATACGACGGTTAGCAAGAAAGGAAAACTTTTTCTCTATGCAGCAGGTACGAAAGACAAACTGAAAGGACCCGAGTTCACATTGAGCAAATATTACTTAAATAAAGCCAGCTGAACCAACTTTAAGTCGACTTAGTATACAAACTGTACAAACTTGGCTTCATTTAAATCGTTTTTTTTTTTTGCGTAATCAAATAACCAACGTGGGGTGTGCGAAAAATTAATTGCACTGCATAATAAATGATTAAAGAGTACGTTGTAAAATGCTAGAAAAATTAGGTGGAACTCACTTCTTTATGTCTGAACCCTTCTTGGCCTTCTGGATCGGTAATTTGGCAAGCGACCTCGTCCCTCGGTTGTGGATGCAGCCAAGGTTTTTCGTTCTAAATTCAAACAAGAGTTCATGCTCTTTTGTTCACGCTCACCGAGCACCGAGGCGAAAGCCGATTCGTACGCCGGTTGGTTACTTACGTCTTTGCGAAAGACCCTCGTCACAACGCTCATGGGGCTGCCTGCGTTTTTTGGCTGAAAACAGGTGTAAGAGGGTGGATTTTTCGGCATTTCACAATTTTTCTCAACAGCTGAAAAAGTGCTTGAATTCGAAATTACGGCTTTGGAGCCAAATTACATGATACGAGCAGGAAAATATTTTCGCACATGACTTTTCTCCTCAGCCGTATTATTAATGTCTTAATAACACGCCGTATTATTAATTATTAAGCCGTGTTATTAATGTCTTAATAATACGCTGTATTATTAATTATTAAGCCGTATTATTAATTATTAAGCCGTGTTATTAATGTCTTAATAATACGCCGTATTATTAATTATTAACCCGTATTATTAATGTTTTAATAATACGGCTTAATAATCCGTACATTTATTTTTAAACAATTTGCGCTTTTTGAAAGACCAAAAGACACAAAATTACTCGTTACAAAAGTATATCTTGTTTGGAATTTCCGTTATATTATACCTCAGGATTTTTAAGAACACAACAAGTGAGTGGCACTTGTCTTCTGGCCCCTGAATATTGTCCATCCCTCCACCAAGCTGTCCCGTTGTAATCGGTGTCATTGTGGATACCACAACAATTGAACTGTAAAACAAAACAATACTTGTATTTAGCCACCTGCAGTACATATTTTAGGCAAAGTTTTTATTTGAAAAAAGTTATTACAGTTCCTAACATATTTATTTTATATTCGAGGGACACGCCTCGTCCACTGAAAAATAAATAAATAAATAAATAAATAAATAAATACATAAATAAGTAAATAAATAAATAAATAAATGAATGAATGAATGAATGAATGAATGAATGAATGAATGAATGAATGAATGAATGAATGAATGAATGAATGAATGAATGAATGAATGAATGAATGAATGAATGAATGAATGAATGAATGAATGAATGAATGAATGAATGAATGAATGAATGAATGAATGAATGAATGAATGAATGAATGAATGAATGAATGAATGAATGAATGAATGAATGAATGAATGAATGAATGAATGAATGAATGAATGAATGAATGAATGAATGAATGAATGAATGAATGAATGAATGAATGAATGAATGAATGAATGAATGAATGAATGAATGAATGAATGAATGAATGAATGAATGAATGAATGAATGAATGAATGAATGAATGAATGAATGAATGAATAAATAAATAAATAAATAAATAAATACCTTGTATTGTGCAAAGTCGAGACTATGACTAAATGCGATGTTGCTCGTAGGATCGTGGCCGTAATCGGCGAGTCTGCCCTGAAGTCGAACCTCAAGGCTCGACAGGGTTCTGTACGTCATGAAACCACCGACGGCCATGACAGCCAATTCGGCCGTTATCAGCGTTATCAGCATGCTCGTGTACTGAAAGCGACAAAATCGTGTAATCGAAAAATCATAAAGCGAATCAGATGTGTCGCCAAAAGTGGAGCACTCTTACCATTCCTAACATGCACCGATTTCCGCGCATCGACGCTCGACATCCGAATAGGCCGACTATGAGGATTATAGCACTAAGACCAAGAAGAATATACGCTACGAGGTGGACCGTCTCTTCGGGTGTCGTGTTCTCGATGAAGAGATTGAGCAAGTGACCGTTACTGGGCTCCAGTAGAAGCCAGGCACCGATCACGAGCACCATACATCCACCCAACTGCAAACGATTTTTTGTTGTTGTTAGACAATACCGATATTTCTTCTTTTTTTCATCCCGGACACACTGGAATTTCGTGCGGACCCGCAGCAAATTTTTTTTCCATTATGATGAACAAAAATTAATTCTAGATCTTTTTTAAAATTCTGTTAATAAATTCTGGATTAAAAAAAAATTCTGTTAATTAATTCTGGATTTAAAAAAATTCTGTTAATTAATTCTGGATTTAAAAAAAAATTCTGTTAATTAATTCTGGATTTAAAAAAAATTCTGTTAATTAATTCTGGATTTAAAAAAAATGCTGTTAATTAATTCTGGATTTAAAAAAAATGCTGTTAATTAATTCTGGATTTAAAAAAAAATTGTTAATTAATTCTGGATTAAAAAAATTGTTTATTAATTCTGGATTAAAACAATCTGTTAATTAATTCTGGATTTTTAAAAATCCCTTTCTTTCCCTTTTGGAGACAAATGTTTGACAAGTTCAGAAATATAACATTCTAATAAAAATATAAATAAAAGTATAAATCTTCCTCATTGATAATTCTTATAGGTCGAAAATATGGGAAGCTCCGCGCGAAATTCAGCGGCCGGTATTTATATCCGTGCTCCTCTGTTGTTTTCGATAATCACCCATATTAAGAGATTGAAGCCAAACACTGCGAACTTCAAGTACTTCATTTTGATCGGCAGCCGATGTCATCCAACGTTCATCGATCTGCGAACACACGAGGGTCGAACGTATCTGTACACTCTTGTCGTCTTAAAATCGGGCAGTCCTTGACCCGGTGCACTGTGATTTATCACGATTGACCGGCGCGCTCCGGGATTTCGTGTCATTATTCATGCACCCGGGGCCCATCCCTTTGGTACACGCTCGCAACACACACACACACGGATTTCATCCAGCGCTTTCATGCCTATTTCGCCTTTTTTTTCCTCCGGGGATTTTCGCGAGAACGCTTTAGAAAACGCGGCTGTCCGACGCTGATACCGGAGCTGAAAGCGCGACGACGTTTTTATGATGATAATATGCGCTCTAACAATTGTCGTGCTTAATCCTCGTGAAATTGAATCTAGTGTGGACGTTTTGAAAAAATGAAAAAAATGAAGAAAAAAAAATTGCCCTGGGCTTAACTTTGTACATGGAAATAACGAGGCTGGCGAGATAGGCATGTGTATTCTTTTATTTAAATATGCAAATGGTACGTGAATAAATGTTCAATGGAGGACAATTTTACAGCACGATATCGCAGTCATCGCGAGAAAATAGGAGATTGAAATAGGAAAGTGTGGTACTAATTATGATAAAAGATTCACGTTTTTTTTAAACATAAATCAGGCATGTGGTAAATTTGATGGCAATAAATCATCACCATGCATTTTTCGACCACATCCATCGAGTGCTACCTACTCGACAAATCCGCGAGAACTGGAACATAAATTTTAATCCTCGCGAAATTGAATCTAGTGTGGACGTTTTGTAAAAATGAAAAGAAAAAAAAATTGCCCTGGGCTTAACTTTGTACACGGAAATAACGAGGCTGGCGAGATAGGCATGTGTATTCTTTTATTTAAATATGCAAATAGTACGTGAATAAATATTCAATGGAAGACAATTTTACAGCGCGATATCGCAGTCATCACGAGAAAATAGGAAATTCTTACTCCAACTACTAATTACGATAAAAGAATCACGTTTTTTTTTTCATAAATCAGGCATTTGGTAAATTTAATGGCAATAATTCATCACCATGCATTTTTTTTCGACCACGTCCATCGAATGCTACTCGACAAATCCAGTAAAACTGGAACATAAATTTTCATGGCTCTAGCACAAAAAAATACGAAAATAAAAAATTAATAATGCCGAGATCGTCAAGTTCTAATAATTCGTTGAATACGTATCGACATTTCTACGGTATTTTTAATGACATAATATGATATTTTTAATTACATAATACGATATTTTTAATTAAAGTTAACTCGCATTACCCCTTCGTGAATTTTTTCAGTAACCTTGATATTCGGGTTACTGGGGTAATCTAAAGAATTGCAAGTTGCGGCGAACGGCTGGACCGTGCAATTAATCTGCCAGGTTAGCGAAAACTCTCGAGGCTGTTTTTTTTTTAATTATTATTATTCCGAGTGGCCGCTGTCGCGTCTTAGCAGATTAAATTCAGTTCTTGTTAGATAAATGGAAGCTTTCCGAGCTGTAGTGAAAATTGTCCGTCGCGCAGGAGCCACGAGCGTTAAGCGGCTTTCGGTCCACCGCGAAGAGAATATACGATGAAAGCCAAAGAGGCGGCCCCGTTTCTTCGGTTCGCTGTGCGCGTTCGGCTTTAAACTTTCTACGCTTAACTATTAACGTTGCGTGCACAATACCCGACGAATTTCCGGGGATCCGGCTTTGCGACTGCATTAAACGGGCCGCGTCACCGAGCATTTTGTGCTTATTAAACGCGTGTACAATTTGCCTCGGAGCACCGGCCGGCGACTCATCCGTAATTTTACATAATTTTAATTTTTATTCTTTCATAATTTTTAATTTTTATTTTTATTCTTTCATAATTTTTAATTTTTATTTTTATTCTTTCATAATTTTTAATTTTTATTCAACATAATTTTTAATTTTTATTCAACATAATTTATCAATTTTTATTCAACATAATTTTTCATTTTTATTCAACATAATTTATCAATTTTTATTCAACATAATTTTTCATTTTTATTCAACATAATTTATCAATTTTTATTCAACATAATTTATCTATTTTTATTCAACATAATTTATCAATTTTTATTAAACATAATTTATCTATTTTTATTCAACATAATTTATCAATTTTTATTCAACATAATTTATCTATTTTTATTCAACATAATTTTTTTTATTCAACATGATTTTTAATTTTTAATTTTTAATTTTTATTCAACATAATTTTTATTCTTTCTTCTCATCGAGGTTAGAGAATTTATGCTCTTGCGGCAAAGCAACTTTTATTCCTGCACAGTACGCGGAAACAGAGACTATGTCGATTTATC
Source organism: Pimpla rufipes (assembly GCA_963932165.1). NCBI lineage: Eukaryota > Metazoa > Arthropoda > Insecta > Hymenoptera > Ichneumonidae > Pimpla > Pimpla rufipes. The sequence goes on along the minus strand of OZ010641.1, from coordinate 12,803,983 downwards.
GAACGTGATACAATTGATACTCCAAAAGGGGGTCAATGAAATTTTAATAACTAGAAATAAATCTCCTTTTCAACGAGTCGGAGGGAGATAAATGATTAAATGTAGTGGAATTTCTCAAATTGCATTCATCGTAAAAATGTACTTTTGTATGGAGCAAAAGGAGGTCAATGAAATTTTAATAACTAGAAATAAATCTTCTTTTCAATGAGTCGGAGGGAGATAAATAATTAAGTGTAGTGAAATTTCTTAAATTGCATTCGTCGTAAAAATTTACTTTTTTATTTTTCTTATGACTGTGAGAAGAAAATATATATAAGCTAAATTGAAGAGCTCGAGTTTTCACGAACTCGTTTCTTATCCGTGCGCCATAAACTTTTGTGGAATGATTGACAACCGCATAATACGCCTCCTCGTGGTTCGAGAGTTTTCGCGTTGAAAGGAATTCATATCGACCCCACGCCGAGCAACGCGGGATACGCAACAAGACCCGCTTGTCAAGATCAAAGTGGAGACGGAATTTCATTAATGGGAGCTACCCGCCTACGTCACACCTCGGTGCACTCTTGTCCCTGATATTACGGTGGTAATAATATTCCGTGCAATCAAAGAACTACGGGCACTTAAGATTTTTTCATAATGATCCCTTGGTTCCCAAAAATGTTTGTTGACTGACAAAAATAATTGAGACGATCGTCGACTGCCAAAAATTTCCCTCATTATTTTTCCTTTTTACCCCCAGGGAAAAAATTCTAAAAACATGCATAAATACTAAGCCAAGAATCTAACACACCGCAGTGCAAAAATAATTTTGCTCATTATTGAGACGATCGTCGACTGCCAAAAATGTTCCCCATTATTTTTCCTTTTTACCCCCAGGGAAAAATATTTTTAAAACAGGCATAAATACTATAAGCCAAGAACATAACAACACCGCAGTGCAAAAATAATTTTGCTCATTATTGAGACGATCGTCGACTGCCAAAAATGTTCCCCATTATTTTTCCTTTTTACCCCCAGGGAAAAAATTCTAAAAACATGCATAAATACTAAGCCAAGAATCTAACACACCGCAGTGCAAAAATAATTTTGCTCATTATTGAGACGATCGTCGACTGCCAAAAATGTTCCCCATTATTTTTCCTTTTTACCCCCAGGGAAAAATATTTTTAAAACAGGCATAAATACTATAAGCCAAGAACGTAACAACACCGCAGTGCAAAAATAATTTTGCTCATTATTGAGACGATCGTCGACTGCCAAAAATGTTCCCCATTATTTTTCCTTTTTACCCCCAGGGAAAAATATTTTTAAAACAGGCATAAATACTATAAGCCAAGAACATAACAACACCGCAGTGCAAAAATAATTTTGCCCATTATTGAGGCGATCGTCGACTGCCAAAAATGTTCCCCATTATTTTTCCTTTTTACCCCCAGGGAAAAATATTTTTAAAACAGGCATAAATACTATAAGCCAAGAACATAACAACACCGCAGTGCAAAAATAATTTTGCCCATTATTGAGGCGATCGTCGACTGCCAAAAATGTTCCCCATTATTTTTCCTTTTTACCCCCAGGGAAAAATATTCCAAAAACAAGCGTAAATACCACGCGCTTATTTAAAAATTATTTTTCACCCTGTGCAATTCAAATTTCCCCGTTTCGTCGTTCCGTTCCTCTCTATAATTCCGACAAATTAAATTCACAGCCGAGCGAGTACCAAACCCCCTTTTCACGTGATGAGAAAGAACCACGAACGAACCACGTCCGAAAATACCGGCGCCACTGCCTTCTCTCCCCTTTCTCACCCTTCGCCCCCTCGCCTCACTTTTCAATCTCCCGATTGGAGCCTCGCTCCACCGCGCATCTCGTTACCACCCCCCCTGTGTACCCACTTGAGCGATATTTCTCCGCGATACTCCAGCGAATCTTGGTCAAGATTGGCTGGAAGGGTTCAGCACCCTTGGTGCGTCGGAGCCGCTGAGTTTGCACCCGAAGCGCCCAGGGGTTGGTGGCGGTCACAGGTGGTTGACTTTCTTGGCACGAAGCACTTTGGTGGCAACGCCGGTGTACCTGAGAAAATCGTTTAAGGCTACCGTGGAAGCAGCAAGTGGTGGTCAACGCGCTTCACCCCACAAAAAAAAAAAAAATGTTCCTTATATTTAACCCAAATTTCCTTCACCCCAGTCGTTTCGTATCACCACTCAGCACATTGTACAAAAAATCGGAGCACACGGAGCAAATCGAATAAAAATGTTCGCACGGAGAAAAATGTGTGTGTTGTGACAACAAAGAAAAGTGACAACAAAAATCGTTTTGTGAGGCTAACAAAAATATTGATCAGCCTAGTAAAAAATATTTTCAGCCAAACAAAAGATTTGTCAGCCTAGAAAAAAAAATGTTCAGCCGAACAAAAGATTTGTCAGCCTAGAAAAAAATATTTTCAGCCAAACAAAAGATTTGTCAGCCTAGAAAAAAATATTTTCAGCCAAACAAAAGATTTGTCAGCCTAGAAAAAAAAAGTTCAGCCGAACAAAAAATTTGTCAGCCTATCAAAACTGATCTGACAGCCGAACAAAAAATTACTCAGCCTAAAAAAACAATTTTTGTCGTCACTTTTCTTAGCTCTCACAACACAGAAATTTCTCTCCATGCAAGAAAACCTAGCTGGTACCTGAGAAAATCGTTTAAGGGTACCGCTTAAAAGCAGCAAGTGGTGGTCAAAGCGCTCCTCACCACCCAAAAAAAAAAAAAAAAAATCTTCCTTATATTTCGCCCATATTTTCTTCACCCCAACCGTTTCGTATCACTACGCAGCACATCGTACAGACAATCGGAGCACACGGAGAAAATTGAACAAAAATTTTTCGTGCAAATTTCGGACTTGACAAGTCTCGATAAGCGACAAATAATAATCCAGCGAGCGCGGATCTATACGGGCGGCGCGCTATCGCCCAACGATCTTTCGCCGTGGGAGCGTCGGGGTAAACTGCGCTACGTCGGCGCCCAGAACCCCGTATCATCTGTCCGGGTGACGCTCTTCTCTGCCCTCGTTCCCTACCTTCCCTCGCGTTTACGTCACGGTACGGTCCAGACGCGGCTGCGTGGCCAAGCTTCTGGCGCCGACGCTCTATTACCCCGTGGAGCTCTTCTCCGCCTGCGCGCCTCGTGGTGTGCACGGGGAGAGAGCCCCATGGACCAGCCGCCGCCGTCGCCGCCTGGATTTCCCCGAGAACCATTTCCACCGTTAACAGATACATCATTCGTGCGTGGTACGCGATACAACGACGGTCGAGGTCGTCGCCTGGGTGTTCCGCGAATTTCACCGCCTGATCCGCGGATTTTCAGCCGTGAAACGCGATTGGAATTGCGAGATTCTTGGTAAGCGTGGAACGAGGCTGGATGGGAGGAATTGGTAGAGTTGAAAACGCGAGCCTGTTTGTTGGTCTCGCCGTCGTGATTCTGATGGGATTCGGATGTACATCGACTGAGGGAGTTGATGAGGTCTTTGGGGTTTCGAAGCGAAAATTTCGTACCCAGTGAAGATTATTTAAGTTAAGTATACAACAAAATATATAAAAAAAAGAAAAAGAAACGACGAAAATAAATATATATTTAATATATTTTTTTCGTTTTTTATTTAAACAACGAAAATAAATATATATTTAATATATTTTTTTCGTTTTTTTATATATTTTTTTATTCGTTGTTTACTTTTTCGTTTTTTTTTAAACAACGAAAATAAATATATATTTAATATATTTTTTTCGTTTTTTTTTCAATATATTTTTTTATTCGTTGTTTACTTTTCGTGTGTCACTGAGAATTTTTGTGATTTTTATGGGTTTTTTCGAGCCAGGATTTCGCCGCGTTGGATTTTCGATTCTCGATTTTCTGATACGTTTTTTTGTTTGTTTAGTCTTCCGACGATTGTCCTGTGTTTCTATTCACGGGAATGAAGACATAAATCGAGAGGAGGGGTTCGTTATTCCCCGGAGTGCAAATTTCCCCCACCGGGAAGGCTTAATTCATGGAACAGCCTCCTGTAGCCCCGCAGGACCCACGAACCCCCGGGACTTCCTGGACCCCCCTACGCAGGCTCCTCCCTCTTTCGATCCCCCCACCTTTTCCGTCCCTCGGAACCCCCGACGATATTTATATACACAGCGGCGGCGAGACGTTTTTATAATCAGAGCTCCGATAAAAATAAAAATTGTTTATATCCGACAATCGTTTTATTTATCCGCCTCGTTTCGCCGTCGTTATTATATACGGGTGGAACGCAGTGAAGAAAAATGCTTCGGTTAAATATAATAAATGCGCTATTTATTCATTAACAAGTTCACGTTTTTTTTGTTGTTTTATTTTACAATCATCGTCGCGTCACGATCTCTTAAACACTATTCAACCGCGAGTAAAAGTTACGTCCTATTGGCTATTGATCGATCGTCGATTATTTCTCGTGACGTTCACTGTAACAAAAATCTACTTGAAATTTAATGTTCAGTACTGGAAGTTTTTATGCATAAACTGGCACACTAAATTTCATATACTAGTGCATTCTAACATTATTGTATGCCACAGTAATTTTTATTATTGACTTTAGTTTTAATGTAAAAGTTCTTCCATTTTTATGATTTGCTTTATTTTTACTATAAAAGTTCATTAATTTTATTTCACGATTGTAGATTACATTTGATTCACCAGTTTATGAATAAAAACTTCCAATCATTTTTAACAGTGTTGGGCACAGTATGCATTTTGAGGGTTCGAGAGAAATTGGCGACGCTTTGTGGAAGTTCATCCGGTAATAGAGGGAGGGAAAAAAAAAACAAGAAGGATGTGAGTAATGCGTATCAGCAGGTATACCAAGTGGACACGAGATTCCAACGATTGAATTGACCCAAGTATGCGAAGGTATAGAACATCCCGTATCGGTAGCGCGTTTTCGGTAACCCAGTAACGTTGAGAATAAACGTGTCCTTAGTTTAAATATTAATCCGGCAGTTATTCATTTCAATAAAAATAAAAAATAAAATAAAACAGTCGTCGAATCGTCGATGTAGAATGCTCCGGTAAATCACCCGGGGAGTCGCACTCTAATCGATGAGTTTCGGCGCGGGTTTGACTCGCCAGGAAGTCGCTTCGTTGACGTTCCAATCGCCTCGTTACACCGAACGAAAAATCGAATTTTCGAAAATTTCGATGGAAAATGATTGCAAAAAAAAAGAAGAATATTGAAGAAAATCTTGGATTCTTTGCGTTCGGTGTACGTCCCGGCGTTTCTATTATCTAACACGTAATCGTAATATGAGCAAACGCAATTGTATAAATAAAAGAAGGGAAAAATATGGTACAATACGAATATATACGATAAACCGATCATGTACAAAATTGCGTCGATCAACTCTAACGCGTAATAAAAAATATTCATTCTGATTCACTCTCACTCTGTTATCTCTCTGTCTCTCTCACGAGCTCCACGCACTTGTAACATAATTCGTTTTTCGAGGGTCACCGAAGCACTCGAGCACTCACGGTTCGCGTTCTGTGTTTCCAACGCATTAAAGTTAGTGGACGGTCTAACCGCTGTCGCTTCGCGAGGCGTCGCGTTATCGAGGGTCCTCGAATTTTTTTTTATCGATTCCATCTATCGAGCCTTTGAGCCCGCCGCATTTTTCGTTGTCACCGCGTAATCGTCGGCGACAGCTATTTTCGACAATTAAACACCCGAGCGAGAACAGCGATTTTCCATCCGCGGCTCCGAAACGAGCAAAGCGGATACGCAATTTCCGTACAAGCGGAAGGTCCACGACTCAACCATTATTCGGATCAACAGCGTCATCGTCGTGTCGCCAATTTGTTGGCTCAAACGGGAATCCAAAGCTCGTCATTGTTTTTAGGCGTCGCGAGGCAAAGAGCTTGTTTCTTTTTTTTTTTCACGATAAAAAATCAATTGAGCCTCGACGGTTTAATCAAGCGGGGTGCTCGGCTCGTGGGAATCGTAATTTTCCGGTCGCCCACGCCCGCGTCACGGGCGACGACATGAAAATATTGCTTTTTTTCCTGCGTACTAGTTAAAAAAAAAAAAAAAAAAAAGAATACAGAAAAAATTGTCTTTCTTTTTCGTCTGGCACTGGATGGGCAATGAACACGTGTCACTTCACGATGGTTGCACCGGAGACGGGACTCGACAAACACGAAACCCGTCCGCTGTTGTCCCAGGAAGTTTTGGGATAACACGAATCGAAACTGGTCGGACTGTATTTATTTGCCGAGCTGCGCATTGAGAGTTTCACGTTGGCGAATTCACGATGACCGACTATTACAGTTCCGTGGTGGTTTCGACTGGGCTCTGCTCGCCGAGGTACGTGAATCCGAGGTGCGAATAGTCCTTCCTTTCCCGAAAGGTGACGTTGTCGTTGGAGGGACTCGCGCTGAGCAGATCGCCCTGGTGATTGTACAGGGGATTCAGTACCGGGGTCGTGTCGTGGTTGTTGATGGTGTTCGTGTTGCTCGGTGTGGGATTGTTCTTCCTGCCGAGGGTGGATCGTCGGATCGACTGGACGTTCGCGTCCTGATGATTCCCGACGATGCTCGAGGCGCGCGCGGTTGTCGCAGCTTCCGAACTCACCGGGCTCTGTTGGCCTGGAAAACGGGAATTGATTGTTTTAACGTTGAAGTCGGTTTAAACGTTGATTCGATTGTACGTCCCGCCAAATGCGAGTTTCGAAGAATATTTCGAACACTTCTCGATGGGATAAAAATATGAAAAAAAAAAAAAATCAAGCGTTTTGAAGGCGCTGAAAATATTTTTTTTGCATAATAATTTCTAAATATTATTAACTAATTAATTTAAAAAAATGGATTGTTCAACAATTTACCCGGCTACCCAATTTTTTTTTTTAATGAAAATGATTCATTAATTTTTCTGAACACGTATGAATTTTTATTCAGAATTTTGTCTAAATTTTTTTAAATGCGGTTTTCGCTCCTCATTTTTCTTTAAAGAAAGGCAATTTAAAAAAAATAAAGAAAATTCGAAAAAAATTCAAACGTATTCAGAAAAATGAATGAATAATTTTCATCAGAAAAAAAAGTTGGGTTACCGGGTAAATTGTCGAACAATTGATTTTTACATTTATTTGTTATATCATTTTGGAATTATTATTACGCAAAATCAATCTTTTCGGTACCTTCAACGAGCTTGATTTTTTTCAAAATAGTTGAATCTTTTTATTTCCACGTGTCGTCACGAGTCGTCAGTCGACGAGACACGGCTTTGCTGTGGTAAAAATGGAAAATCAAAGAGTTCGCGAACTCACCGGTGCTGCCACCGTGATCCTTTGTAATGTAGCTGACGTTGTCCAGACTGAAAGCGTGATTTTTGTTGCTGAAGTCCAGCTGCAAATCGTTGTAGCTGTCGTTGTCGTCGTTGGGGACGCTCATTCGTAGTACTTGAGTCTCGTATTCCTTGAGATCAGTTTCGACGAAGACGGGATCGTATCGCGGCACCACGTACATTCTTTGCATTCGTTCCTTGTACGCTTTGTACCTGAGACAAACATTTTTCCTCATTCATGGAAAGTCTAGACTCAACGAAGGCATTTTGTTAAAACAAAATCTCTTGTTTAACAAAATCATTGTTAATCATTTCGTTAAATTTTGTTACATTTTTTTATCAAACACAATCAAAACAATTTAACAAAAAGATGTTGTTAAATTGTTAAATCAATTTAACAAAATCATTTTATTAAATCGATTAATTAAAATTATTAAATTGATTGAATTAAAATCAACAAAAAGATTTTGTTAAATTGTTAAATCAATTTAATAAAATCATTTTGTTAAAACGATCTCTTTCTCCGTGTGAACCCAACTTCCTGGTTGGTGGGCTACGATCAATTGGTACGCAGCGGGAAAGAGAGAGTTAGAGAAAGAGAACGGCGCGTTTACCGGAAGGATAAATTAACGTTAATGAGACTAACGAAGTGCGCGGCAAACTCGCTCGCGCCTGCCGCCGTTTGCAGCCCATTCGATGAATATCCATGCTACGGATCTTTGCTAATATTATCTTTCTCGTTATTTCGCAGAAATTACCATAAAATCACAAACGCTTTTATTGACGCGAACATCGTAATGGTATCAAACGTTATTTCGATATTTGACAAACTAAACTCAACGAGCAACGCGTTTGCAGAGTGCAATGTAAATCTCGCGAATCTTTGATCATTTCCACTGGTGTTGTAAATTCCCGACGATGTTGAAGTTTGCACTGTTGGAATGCAACGAAATTCAGAAAAACAAATTAATTGTAATTAACCCAAATGATGAAGGGCACGAAAAAATATATATATATATAATTTTTTTTCTTGCAACATTTTCTTCCAATTAAATTCGCAAATAAAAATCGTTTTAAATAATTCGGATGAACTGCGCGATTTATAGAAAACGAAGAGACTCACCGAGACCAGGAAACGCAGATGTAGATAATGCCAGCGACTCCGAAAGCGAGTATTACGCACGCAATGACGATCAAGGCGTAAGGGTAATACTCGACGCTGAACGCAATCGCCGTCTGAGTGCGAACCGGTTGTTCAAGAAGTGTCACGGGTTCGTGAATGTCGAAAGCGTTCGCTTGTACAGCGTTCGATATATCGTATCTAATCGAGGACATCGCGGGATTTTCGAGGATTGATCTGGAACAGTTCGACAACGGTCAGTGTGTGTAAAAGTGTCAAGTGCATTTCGTCGTTTGACGTTAGCTGCACCGCGACAGCATTTTTTACTTAAATACCAGACGGCGTGCCAAGTATCGGCCGCGTCATCGTCGCTGTACGCGACTCTATAATTGTTCCCGTCTCATTATCTTTTCACCGCTCGGCTAAAACGTGGTGGACAAATTTTCGCGAACAATTCATTTTCACACGCGAGCGGATAACGATTAATTGATGGATAGAATAAAATAATAGTAGAATTATGACACGTTTTTTTTTGTTGTGTTTATAAAATAATATTTACGATTTTTGCTATAATATTTACGATAGGCGTCAGGACAAAAATTACGGACGAAAAAAGTAATCATGATAATATGTATTATGTACGATTTTTATACGATCATGTATTATGTACGATTTTATGTACGATGTATGTATTAAGTACGATTTTATGTACGATTTTATGTACGATGTATGTATTAAGTACGATTTTATGTGCGATGTATGTATTATGTACGATTTTGATGTATTATGTACGATTTTTGCTGTAATATTTACGACAGGCGTAAAAAAGTAATCATGATAATACATATTATCATGATTACTTTAAAAAAAAAAGTAAAAAAGTAAAAAAGTAATCATGATAATACATATTATCATGATTACTTTTTTCGTCCGCAATTTTTCTCGTAACGCCTATCGTAAATATTATAGCAAAAATCGTAAATATTATTTTACAACAACAAAAACAAAAACGTGTCACCATTCAACTATTATTTCTAAGAGAGGATTTTATTCCATCTATCACTTAATCGTTATTCGCTGTTGTATGAAAATGAATTTTTCGCGAAAATTCGTCCACTACGTTTAGTCATAAAATAATAAGCACAGTTACCGCTAAATTTTTCATATTCACCTGTGCAATCGTGAATTATTCCTGTCGAGAATCCTTCCGGAGTCAGGATCAACCGCATAAAACCAGACATCGGAGTCCTGCGGATGTATCTCAACGGTCCCATTTTTCGTCAGCGTTTTACCAACGGCGATCCTGTCGATGCCGATCACGAGTTGCGACTTCTCCTCGATCACGCCGATGATCTTCGACGCTTTCTTCTGCAGAGTATCCGCGGCGGCGTCTTGAATCACGAGAACGAGAAGATTCTCCGGGTCAATGAGATTCACGATCACCGCAGCCTCGGCCTTGTTGTAATTAGTCGTCGAGTTGGGATTGTCGCGCACTTGAACGTTGAACTTGAAGGGAAGCTCGTCGGGCTCGACGTTGTCGAAGGCGCCGATGGTCTTGATTATCCCCGAGGAGGCGTCCATGGCGAGATATTCGGTTCCCCGACCCTCCAACATTTTGTACTCGAGCTTTCCGTACTTTCCGTTGTCCTTGTCCTGCGCTTTCACCTGGATAACCGTGGACGAGAATTGCGCGGCACGCGGAACGGCCGCGAAATATCGACCCTTTCGCAGGCCTTGCGGGTCTTCGGGAAATACGAACTCCGGTTTGTTGTCGTTGACGTCGATCACTTGAATCTTCACCATCGTCGTGTTTCTGTCGGCGTTCAGGAGGCCGGAGAGCGACTCGAGCTTTATTTTCACCTGATAAGACTCGGTGGATTCGTAGTCGAGAGCGCCTTTTTTCAATCTCAAGGCGCAGTTTCGCTCCTCAGTCACGTTGGCCTCGAAGAGTCCGTCCTCGTTGCCGCTGTATATCTCGCATTTTAGAGGCGTCGAGTCGTGCGTGTGGCTGTTGATTATCGTTATTATCTTGATCAGGGCATTGTCCCGCGCGTCCTCCGGCACGTCCACGTTGTACGAATCCTCCGCGAAACCCAATCCTATTTCCGGCGCCACCGTCGCGACGTGACGCACGAAAATCGGCACCGTTGTCATTGATGAGAGCTGAGGCTCGCCTAAGTCGTAAGCTCGAACGTCCACCTTGAACGGAGTGGAAAATTCATTTTCTTATTAAATGAAATTAATATCTTAATTTTATTAAATAAATTAATTTTATTAAATAATTTTATTAAATAAATTAATTTTATTAAATAATTTTATCAAATAAATTAATTTTATTAAATAATTTTATCAAATAAATTAATTTGATTACATAATTTTATCAAATAAATTAATTTTATTAAATAATTTTATCAAATAAATTAATTTTATTAAATAATTTTATCAAATAAATTAATTTTATTAAATAATGTTATTAAATAATTAAATTCTGTATACAATTTTTTTCCAAGGCTTGAATTAAATTTATCCGAAAAATCGATATTTACCTGGTATTCCGAATCCGTCTCCTTCCTCAAGTCATCGCGAACCGTCAAGACTCCAGTGTCCGGATCGATGACGAAATATTTGCTCGCAATGCCGCGTCCGATTATGTCGTATCGAACCTGTTGGTAAGTTTGCGTGTTTTATAATACAGCAAAAGGAAACACTTTACGGCAAAGGGAAACTCTATTTTGTCATTTTTTATTTTTTTGAATAAAAAAATAAAATAAAATTTAATTAAAAAAATTTGTTTACCTGATTTCCAGGAGCACTGCCGTCGGAATCTTGGGCCGTAAGATTTATCACCGTCGTGCCAATCGGCACGTCGTCGTCGAGAGTGATGGGCCTCGGAACGGAGGTGAATACCGGTGGAATATCATTGACATCCTGCAGTTAAAGAAGAGTCGCATTGAGCAGCTGAGCTTCAATAAAAAATAATCAAATGTCGGAAAATCTTTATCCATTACCTGGACGTTGATGACAACGCGGGTCGTCGATCCCGGCAATTCGCTGGTATTTTCCAGTGTCCCAATGATCAAAATATGCTGAGCGTCTCTCTCGTAATCCAATCCTCGGACAGTCTTGATGACACCGGTTTTCGGATCGATGCTGAAGAGTTCGGTGTCGCCTTGCTTGATCATATAAGTGATTTGCTTCGTCGTGTCCGGATCGTCGGCCTGCGAAAAAAAGAAAAAAACGTCGCGTTTATTTCGCGAAAAGGTCAATCCATTCGTCTTTACGACTTGGAGAGAAAAATTAATCCTCTAATTTCTTCGCTCCGGCGCGTAAATCATTTCTATGAGAGTCTCTAGAGCTGCACTTACGACCACTTGGATGACCATGTAATCCGGTACGTTTTCTTTGACCCGCGCCTCGTAGCTGCTCTGATGAAAGATCGGAACCTCGTCCTCCACATCCAAGACTTTCACCGTCACCGTTGCAGTTGCCAACCGATGATCGGGCGCTCCGTCTCTCGCGGTCACTACGAATTTGTATTCCTGTGTAAAAAAAAGGATTGAAATCTGTGCAAATTGTAAAATATAATTGGGCACGAATTTGTGGATACAGAATTGAAGAAAAATTTGACTCGTCGAAGAACAAAAGCTGTCCATTTATGTCTAACTCTGCCTAACATTGATGTGAAACGGACGTTTTTTCGATTCTTAGGAAAATGTCGGGAAAAATATTCCTGATGACAGATAAAAAATGTTTGCTTGTAGTAATTTCTTAAATAATTCAAACTTCTTGACGTAGGAAAATTTACTGAAATTTCAAACTTCTTGACGTATGAAAATTTATTGAAATAAATCAATAAATAATAAATAAATCATTCAAATAAAATAAATAATAATATTTATTTATAATAATAATAAATAAATAATAATAAATAATCATTTTAATAATAATAATTTATTTCAATACTTAATTTATAAAAATAAATAAATGTTCTTACGTGATTTTGTTCGTAGTCCAAGGCAATTTTCGTGAGCACATCGCCGGTGTCGGGATCGACGGTGAACGGAATATCGTCCGGTGCAAAATAAGTCACCTCGGCGTTGATACCTTCGTCGGCGTCCTCGGCGTGGATGCGACCAATGAGCTTCCGGGCTTCGCCCTCTTTCACCGAGAATTCATACGGCAGGCCCTCGAACTCCGGATTTTTGTCGTTGATGTCGGTGACCTTGATGTTCACCGTTGCGGTGCTCGACAGTCCGCCGGTGTCCTCCGCTTTTATCAACTGCGCGTCAAGGAAATACGAGGAGATTCAGTACAGCGATCGGCCGGCTCGCAAAGATTTTCAGCGGATAAAAGTGCGCGCGAAGCGTCCGGCGAACGCGGCGTACCGGGTAATGAATGGCTTTACGACGGGGGGGGAGGGAGAGGCAGGTCTGTTAAAGCCAGACGGTACCACTTACCAGCTGATACCTCGTCAGGTCCTCCCTGTCCAACTTCCGTATAACGGTAATAACGCCTGACTTGTCACCGATCGAGAACTGCCGCAAGTCGTTGCCCGAAACTATCGAGTACGACACCGGATCATTTTCCGGATCGAGAGCCTGGAAATAATCGACACGTTTATCAGATCGTCCGACCGTTAGCTCCAAAAGTATCCAAGAGAATCAATTGCAAGAAATGCGATCTGAATGATGTTGAAGTTTGCGTCGTTGGAATGCAACGAAATTCAGAAAAAAAAAATTCTAATTCACCCAAATGATGAAATTAGGTATAAAACGTCATCATAATAAATAGTTGCTGTGATGACTTTTTATGCCGAATTTAAAAAGAAGACAGAAATAAACCAAAAAATGTTTCTTCAAAACAAGAATTGTACGCCTAGTATTAAAAGAGTAACCATGCCTCGCAAAAAAATTCACAATAAAAAAATCTCTTTTCCAAAATAATAACACAAATTCAATATACATCAGCTAATTAAAGTTTATCATCAGTCGATCATCAGTAGATGATTCGCTATAAAAAACTTGGCATGCCAGAGACACGTCAAGTTTTTAATGACACACCAAGTCACTAAAACCTGGCATGCGAAGTTTTTTATATAGCGAATCATCTACTGATGATCGACTGATGATAAACTTTAATCGGTTAATATATTGCATTAGTGTTATTATTATTGAAAGGACATTTTTTTATTGTGAAATATATCCTTGGCTCGATTTTCGCGATACGCGCTAATCGTCGCAGCCCCGCTAAAACAAAACACTGTGTATGAGCAAAGTTTTTCCGAGCGAAACGATGCAGGTATAATGAAAAGCAATTAAGCAATTCGACGAGCTCTCATTAGCCATGATATTCGACAAGAAAGAGTCGCTAATGAGCAATTAAATCGTCGCCCCTCGCTCACCGTAATCGTCGCCACCGTCGAGTTTATCGAGGCACCCTCGCTGACCTGAACTTCGTACACAGGCTGCTGAAACACCGGACTGCGCGTGTTGGGCCCGGGAATGACGTTCACCTCGACAATGGTCTGCGAATATTTGCCACCGTTATCGGTCGCCTGAACCGTGATGCTGTACTGCTCGCCCGCGTTGAGCTTTCTCACGGACTCAATCACGCCGGTTTTCGGATCAATTTTGAACTTCTGCAGGCCATTGTTGGACACGTGATAAATGCTGTAGGTGATCTCGGCGTTTTCGCCCTCGTCGTTGTCCGTCGCCTCGACCTGCAAACAATTGTCGATTGAGAGGCGAACGTCACGCTGCAAACTTCGGCCGAATGTTCGCCGATGACGTATCAAAAAAATGCAAAAATTGAAGTATTGAAATAGCGTTTTTGCTCGTGCAAAAATTGAAGTATTGAAAGAAATTTGCCCGTGCAAAAATTGAAGTATTAAAATAGCATTTTTGCCCGTGCAAAAGTTGAAGTATCAAAATAGCATTTTTGCCCGTGCAAAAAATTGAAGTATTAAAATAGCATTTTTGCCCGTGCAAAAATTGAAGTATTAAAATAGCATTTTTGCCTGTGCAAAAATTGAAGTATTAAAATAGCATTTTTGCCCGTGCAAAAATTGAAGTATTAAAATAGCATTTTTGCCCATGCAAAAATTGAAGTATTAAAATAGCATTTTTGCCCGTGCAAGAATTGAAGTATTAAAATAGCATTTCTGCCCGTGCAAAAATTGAAGTATCAAAATAGCATTTTTGCCCGTGCAAAAATTGAAGTATTAAAATAGCATTTTTGTCCGTGCAAAAATTGAAGTATTAAAATAGCATTTTTGTCCGTGCAAAAATTGAAGTATTAAAATAGCATTTTTGCCCGTGCAAAAATTGAAGTATTAAAATAGCATTTTTGCCCGTGCAAAAATTGAAGTATTAAAATAGCATTTTTGCCCGTGCAAAAATTGAAGTATTAAAATAGCATTTTTGCCCGTGCAAAAATTGAAGTATTAAAATAGCATTTTTCCCCGTGCAAAAATTGAAGTATTAAAATAGCATTTTTGTCCGTGCAAAAATTGAAGTAGTAAAATAGCATTTTTGCCTCTGCAAAAATTGAAGTATTAAAATAGTATTTTTGCCCGTGCAAAAATGGAAGTATTAAAATAGCATTTTTATTATTATCGCACGTATTGCGACAACCGGCCGTTAACCTTGTTTTAACAACGAAAGTAATGAAAACGAAAGTCCCACCTTGATGACTTCCCGCCTGGCTTCGCCGGCCTGCACGGTAATCGGAGCGGTCATGGGCAGTTGTGGAGCGTTGTCGTTGACGTCGTTGAGAGTGACGATGAATGAAAGCGGCGACGACGCCGCGATACCAGTTTTCTCGCGTGCGACGACCTGGAAACGGAAGCGCCCGGGACTCGGGGGATCGCGATCGAGGTTCTCCTCGTGGACTATCAACGAGCCCGACGAGTCGATCGAGAAGAAGCTCGTCGTCAGTTCGAAGGTGTAGGTCGGCTTTGGATCCTCGGGACCCTGTAAAAAAAAAATTATTTCACATTGAATCACTAAAAAATTGGGCATGCTGGTCTTGATCAAAACTGTACGCTAAATTTTGTAAGATGAAAATCGATGAAGTCACTTTTTTTTATTACTTTATTCGTTGGTGTGTTAAAGCATTAATTAATTAAATTATCAATTTTTTTATTGATTTAATTTTTTTAATATTTAAATATGATTTCATATTTATATTAATGTAATTCATTAATCAAATTAAAAAATGATAATCCAATAGATGATCCGGAGTCCGGCAAAAAAAAATTGCGGTCATAATGCTGTAAAAAAATCTAATTTACTTCCTAATTTAAATCTAATTAATTAATAGCAAAATTGATAGCCCGATAGATGATCCGGAGTCCGTAAAAAAAAAAATTGCGTTTATAATGCTGGCAAAAAAATCTAATTTATTTCCAGTTATCCGAAGGCTCAGCAGAAAGGAAGAAAAAACATTGGCAAAACGAGAATAAGTCTCTCAGTCTGAATCCATCGCGCAGCACGTGCGCCGCGTTCCCTCGGAAAATGAAACCACGTCCGGAAAGTCGCTGCGCGTTAAATTTTCAAACGACAATTACGTCGAGTAGTCGCGGAGGTGATTGCAAATATTTTTGTAGGTCAGATAGCAGCGCGAGTGCCTCGGTATCTCGTTAACCCACTTGGGTTTTTCGAAAACGTTTAGCTCGCTCGTTGGCGAATATGCGAGGGGACCGAAGGCAATACGGGCTGGCCTGGTACGTGCAGAAATGGTCGCGACGACTGTCGGGAAGGGATATTTCACGGATGGCAATATCAGCCACCCGATAAGTTCGCCGCATGAATGTCGAAGGCGTGTTCGCGACGAAAAACAAGAGAAGTCCGCGGGCCCGTTGCTTGCCCCATGGAAAAAAGTATAATTAAAAATATACTTTTCAATGTATTGAAAAAGTATATTCTAAGTATACTTGAAATATATCTTTTATATTTATTATGTATTTTACATACATGCTAAATACATGGGAAGTATATTTCAAGTATATGTGCAATAACTAGTTTTTCGTAGAAAAGTATATTTCAGGGGTATATGTTCCGTCCATGTAAAATATATAATATACACATTATGAGTATACTTCACACATACAGCAAAGTATATGTATATACTACATCGTCGTATGTATGAAACATATTACAGATGTACATTGCGTGCAGTTCAGCCTTATATTTTACTATGTTCGTGAGTATACATCGTGTATGGTACATCTACTATTCATACATTAAATATATATTTGAAATAGATGGAATATATATTTTGCACATACTTCGCAATATACTTCAAGTATACTTTTCAAGTATATTCAATAATGTATTCGACATAACTAATTTTTCGTAAAAAGTATATTTATTACACTCAAAAATATACTTTTTAATATACTTTAAATATACTTTTTTTCCATGGGGGTTGTGCCCCCCGCCTTACACGGTTCGAACATGTGTTTCTAATTAAAAGTTTCCAATTAAAATGTTCACGTAACGAGCGTATTGTAGCGTCAAATGTAGCGTACGGCGCCCGGGTGTAATCGACGGCGAACAATCGAGCTGTTATAATAATAAACGCAATTTGCATTAGAGTTCAACGCTTCGATGAACCAGACGAGACTTAAATGAGGCCGACGGCGATGCGTGGAGCGACTCTTGGCAATTAGGAGAGTCGGGAGAGGGATGATAATTATGAGAATGACTAAAGTTTCGAGGCTCTTGCTCATTAAAACAGCGCGAAAATAAATAATTCGGGAGCCCGCGTGAAGTTTCTTGTTATCGAAATTCTCACGGAAATGTAGAAAAAGTAGAAAATATATTTCCCATAGGAAAAAACATGAATTTCAAAGATTAAATAAAAATCTGAAAAAATTCATACGTATACAGAAAAATAAAGAAATCATTTTCATGCAAAGGAAAACTTGGGTCAACGAAATATTTCTTAAAGATTTTTTTTTATCAATTTGTTATTAACATTTTGGAATTATTATTATGCAAAATTAATCTTTTCAGTATCTTTAGAGCGCATGAATTTTTCCAGGTTTTCAGACCATCGAGAAGTGATCGCAATTCCCTCGCCTTTAATTAATAAATAGCGCCAATTAGCTCACCAAATCGGCGTCGGAAACCGTAAGCACGATGGGTTTCCCGTCCTTGTCGATGACTTTAGTGCCAACCGGTGCGTTCTCGTCGACAAAGCCCTCGAAGGAAGAGGTGCTAATAACCGGTGGATTGCTATCCACCGGTTTGACGGTGATCGTGAGTTTGGCGGTTGCCGATCGTTGAGCTTCCGACACTTCCACAGCCTTTGACAAAAAAATTAATATATTACACAGGATTCAATATCAATTTCTACTCGACCTGTTATTACAGCTAATTCTCACAGCGCAGGAAATTTAAATACACGCAGCGTTTACAACGGGACCGATAAATCGCTTCGATTTCCCGGAACCTAAAAAGCCACGATAAAATCGGCAACCCTCGGCGTTCATACCTTGATTATAATATCGAACTTCTTCGTGACCGTCGTATCGACGGCTCTGATCTGCTTGACCGCACCGGTCGTCGGGTTGATCTCGAAGAAGTCCCGATAATTCGCGGGGCTTCCACTGAGAAACGAATAGTGAATCGGCGCGTTGATGCTGTCCATGTCGATCGCCTGGATCTTCTCCGGCGAGATGTTGAGTATTCCGGATAGGACGCCGCTGGAAACCTGCGGATGATTGAATCGATCAGTCCGGTTAGACGAACCCGCAACATATAAATATATCCTGTGTTGTAAGTCCCCATTGCTCCAAGACTTAAAGTATAGACAATAGTTTATTACAGTTGCGACTTTAGAACGATTGTAAAATTGTTCGTGAACTTTTGTATAGCCGTAAGAGAAACCGAGTTTGTCATTAAATTTTGGGAACAATTGTGAGAAAAATGGACAAGCGGTTCTCCATTATTTTCGTAATGCATTGACAGTGTTTCACCATTTTTTTAATAAGATTGAAATCAAGTTTTATGGGAAATTAATATTTCTTGACTCTATTTAAAAGTTCACGCATCGTATTATAATCGTTAACGAGTTAATGTTATAAAAATATCATTAAAATATTTTTATAAAATATAAATATTTTTTTATAATATATAAATATTTTTATAAAATATAAATATTTTTTTATAATATATAAATATTTTTATAAAATATAAATATTTTTTTATAATATATAAATATTTTTATAAAATATAAATATTTGTATAATAATGTTATAAAAATATCATCAAAGCCAATTGCAGCATCAATTCGAATTCTATAAAAATTAGGGATTTACAACTCTGCATATATCGACCGAGTGTTTTATTTTCGCTCTCAGTTTCAAAAGGAAATCAATTGGCGCGGACTTACGGACGCCGAGTACTCGGGATTGATGCAGGCCCCGTCGAGCAACATGCAGCCTTGGTATATGAACGAGGGATCCTGATCGTCGTCGTCTCTGATGTTGACCGTGAGCGTGGTCGTCGACGTGAATCTCTCGGAAACGTTTCGCGCACGATCCTGCGAACACGAGGACAGGGATGAATTATTAACAATAGTGATTTCGACGTAGAATGTATACATACACAAATGCTTATGGATACACGATATTGCATTACGGGGGCTATCGGAGTAACGACCGGATCTATTACGCTCAGGATGCGTTTCATTGGTTATACAGCTATCCGCTGCCTACCGATATAGAGGAGGCCGGGGTAAAACGGACCACGGGGGTAAAACGGGCCACCCTTATTTTTGTATCATCGAAAAAAAAAAAAAAAAAAATTAGGGTAAATCTGGTTCCCCTTAATTTTGATAATCGAAAAAGAAGGGTAAAACGGGCCACCCTTATTTTTGATCATCGAAAAAAAAGTGTAAAACGGGCCACCCTTATTTTTGATCATCGAAAAAAAAAAAAAAAAAAAAAAACATTGGGTAGAACGGGCCACCCTTATTTTTTATCAACGAAAAAAAAAAAAAAAAAAATTACGGTAAAATGGGCTCCCGTCTCCGTCGTAAGTTTTGAGACTTCTTTCTTCGTCAAAACTTTTCAGAATTTTTTAGTGAAAAGCACGTCAGAATTTTTGAGTGAAAAGCAATTAAAAAAAAACCCCCTTTGGGTTTTGTCATAGAGCAATTTTCTGCTTAGGTGGTCCATTTTACCCCGGCCTCCCCTGTACAATATCCTTCGTCTCTTTCGCCGTATTCAATGTAATCCCCATTTTTTTGCGACTTGTTAGAGCCATTATTATTACTACCGCTAATAATATGATTGGGGAGGAAGCAAAAGGACGAGAGCGTAAAGGCGAACCCGAGTGGCCCTTCGGCGAGGCGAGCGAGGGATTCCCTCGAGATTGAGATACTACGGCCAGCCACCGGCTCCCGATATTCGCCGGGTCTTTTGCTCGGACGCCGCGAGAGCGACGTTCCTATCAGCGAGAGCATCGAATTCCATTACGGACTCAATCGTTCCCGGTCCTCTCGCGCTGCGCCGGGCATTGCTGCCGTAATGCCATGTTATTTAAGAGGGGGGCGCGGGCATCTCAAATTATTGGGTAACCCGGTCGTCGCCAACTTTTGCGCCGCGGCCAATTGTCGTTTTCTCCTTTGTCACCGCGCGCTGCGAGAGCCAGTCGGAACGATCGAGGCGCACCGGCCGGTTATGGCCAATCGAGATTACCGTGCCAGCCGATTTTTTACCCGGCGGGTAAAACGATCGGTACCGGAGGGAAATAGATATTCTGCGGTTGTCTGCCTCAGTATTTATGTAACATTAATTGCAGGTTAAAGCTTTGGGTGTGACGCGCCCAACTGACCCAATTTCACCGCGTGGTTCAATTTACGGTCTGGAGACGGATCTACGATTTCTGACAAAACAAAAAAAAAACGTCGCCAAAAATTATTTTTTTCAAAATCGATTAAAAAAGGTTAGTAACCAGTGTTTTCGGGGGTAGAATATGCTACTTGAGAATGATGGTATAGGTTAAAAGTCGATATTTTGAAAAGAAAAAAAATTGGGGTCGATTTTGGCGATTTTCGGTCGGGAGCTGGATCTACGATTTCTGACAGAAAAAATATTTTTTTCGTCGCCAAAAAAATATTTTTTTCAAAATCGATTAAAAAAGGTTAGTAACCAGTGTTTTCGGGGGTAGAATATGCTACTTGAGAATGATGGTATAGGTTAAAAGTCGATATTTTGAATAGAAAAAAAATTGGGTTCGATTTTGGCGATTTTCGGTCGGAAGCCGGATCCACGATTTCCGACAGAAAAAATATTTTTTTCGGCGCCCAAAAAATATTTTTTTCAAAATCGATTAAAAAAGGTTAATAACCAGTGTTTTCGGGGGTAGAATATGCGACTTGAGAATGATGGTATACGTTAAAAGTCGATATTTTGAAAAGAAAAAAAATTGGGGTCGATTTTGGCGATTTTCGGTCGGGAGCCGGATCTACGATTTCTGACAGAAAAAATATTCTTTTCGTCGCCAACAAAATATTTTTTTCAAAATCGATTAAAAAAGATTAATAACCAGTGTTTTCGGGGGTAGAATATGCGACTTGAGAACGATGGTATAGGTTAAAAGTCGATATTTTGAATAGAAAAAAAATTGGGGTCGATTTTGGCGATTTTCGGTCGGGAGCCGGTTCTACGATTTCTGACAGAAAAAATATTTTTTTCGGCGCCAAAAATTTTTTTTTTTCAAAATCGATTAAAAAAGGTTAATAACCAGTGTTTTCGGGGGTAGAATATGCGACTTGAGAACGATGGTATAGGTTAGAAGTCGATATTTTGAAAAGAAAAAAAAATTGGTGTCGATTTTGGCGATTTTCGGTCGGGAGCCGTATCTACGATTTCTGACAGAAAAAATATTTGTTTCGTTGCCAAAAAATTATTTTTTTCAAAATCGACTAAAAAAGGTTAATAACCAGTGTTTTCGGGGGTAGAATATGCGACTTAAGAACGATGGTATAGGTTAAAAGTCGATATCTTCAAAAGAAAAATATTTGAGGTCGATTTTGACGATTTTCGGTCCGGAGACGGATCTATGATTTCTGCAACAAAAAAAAAACATCTCAAGTTTCAAAGGTGAGTCATCTGTGTCCACATTATTTACCATAATTGAGTCACTATACGCGATTGATCGAGACGATCTGGTCCCCACATAGATTAGACCCTCGACAATCTTATTCGCGTTCTAATAAAGACCTCGCGCTGATTCGACGTTGTCGATGCTATTTTTCCGGCTGAAAGCTGCAGGGCGAACGAGACGCATATAGGATATTAGTCAAGGTCCCCGGTTGCACCTGCCGGCCGAGGGGCCCAATGCAAAATCGATCACGGGACCAGAGATTCTCTATGATTACGCCAATGCGCCTCCTTCTGATTTATCGCCGCAGCGTCTAACTATAACCCTTGGTCGTGCAATCGGCGGCGAATCCGCGGTGCGCACAACAAGAACAACCGGTAAGAGACCCCCGATGGCCTCAATCCCTAATTTCCCGCCTGCGACTCCGATTCGTCCTTATCGTAATTTTCCCATTCCCGTCCGATATTTCTTCCGGGCTTGATGTCTCCGTACGCACATTGTGTAATCCCGATTGATTTCAGCGTCGGCGCCAATTACGATTACAGTTTACCGAGCAGATTAGGGAAAATCGTCGGGCGCCATATAACGGCGCGAGCGCCGCGTGCGCCGAGCAAATTGCATTCGTGTCTCCTGATCGGACAAATTGCATTTGCCATCAGAGCGATATCGGACGGGAGCTGCGTGCAACTGCGGCAAGGAAATACTGGCGGCGATAATATCGGTCGACGATACCGATTTTCTTGGTTTTCACCGTAAAAAAAAACACGGTGTACGTCGGGAAATATACGCACTGATATTGCGAATAATGCTCGATTTACTGGAGTGAACTGAATTATTACCCATAAAAAATAATAAATAATAATAAATAATTATAAATAATAATAATTATAAATTATAATTATAAATTATAATTATAAATTATAATTATAAATAATAATAATTATAAATTATAATTATAAATAATAATTATAAATTATAATTATAAATAATAATAATTATAAATTATAATTATAAATAATAATAATTATAAATTATAATTATAAATAATAATAATTATAAATTATAATTATAAATAATAATAATTATAAATAATTTTATTATGTACGGCACATAATTATTACTAATTTTTTTTCTCCGTGTACCGATTGTGGATCTTCGTCGAGATGAACCGGCCGTCGCTTTTATTCGTTTTACCCGTTGCGTCGGGATTACGAGGGCGGCGGATGCATCGAACACTCGACGCGCCCCAAAAATCGAGATTCACTTTCGCGGACGGAGAAACGCCGGATCGTCCGGTCGGAGTTTTAAAATAAGGACACAGCGAGGCGACGCGCAGCGAGAAGTTCGACCTTCTCGCGAGTTTCGATAAATCTCGCGAGACTCGTAATCCCACCCCTCGTTTCTCTGGATAAAACGACGAGGATGAAAACTGTTTGGACGGAAAGTTTCGCCAAGCGCGAAGGGATCCCGGGATCACCGGGAGGGATGACAGGGGCTTACGTTAAGTAGCCTATGTGGATAAATTCTCGGCGATGTACACCGCTAATCAGTATCGAATAAGGTTTTAGGGAAGACCGGGGACAGTTGAGTCGCACGCTAATTTTGTCGTGTAAAAATTGATAATTTCTTATGGAATATATGGAATTACAAGGCACGAGTGTCTCTTTGAATAAGGAAAAAAAAATGTAATTTCAAATTTTATTTCAATGGAAATTTTTCAGAAAAGAAATACTTCATTATTTTTCCATCATTAGTATTAATAGCGTTTACTATATTTTTATTCGTATTTAACATGTATGGCTGTCTTATGTACTTATTTTAATTTTAATTTTTTTAAATGTATTTTATTTTTATTTTTATATGTATATATAAAAATATACTTTTCTATTTTTTTTTGTATGTATTTTATGTACTGTATTTTCATGCCTTTCTGCAGTGAAACGACTTGCCCCCTGCGGCTGACTCAATTAGCCCTGCAGCGGGGCAACTTTGGTCACGCTACCAATTTCGAAAAACGCTCTGAATTGCCCCCATTAAATTAATCCGTGCGAAAAAGGATTTACCCTTAATCCAATCGGTGTAGCCAAGTATTAAAAAAAAATTACAAATAAATCTTGACTCAACTGGCCCCGGTCTCCTCTACTGATACTGTATAAATATATTAAGAGGGATCTCGGCTCAGGCATTGAAACTGCTGAACCTGTTTAAAAAAAAATTCGAAGTGCATTCAGACAGCTTGTAGAATTTTTCCAAGTGTCGGGTGCTTAATTCACAGATTCCAAACATTTTTTTTTCGTCTCGGCGCAGCCGATGAGATTTTAACAGGATAACTGCCAGGCAGTGTGCGCCATTTCGCAGGTAATAATATGTTGCTAAGACACGAGAGACTCACCGTCGCGGTAGCTCCATCAATCTCGCGAGGAACGTTCATTAATGCCAGGAGTGCCAGCAGAAGCGGCAGCACTTTCACCGCTTTAAGGAGTCCCATTGTGATTTCGCGAGACTTACGTCATGTGAGGGGCGAGAGAATGCGAGTCGCGCGGGGTTAAAGTTCCCGGTGCCATTTTTTTCGGCCGATATATCCAACTCCGTGTCATCGTGACGTTATTTTTTGTCACTCGGTGAAACGCGCGAATGACGAGCTGAAAATTATTTTCCACCAGACTCTTAATTAGAACTCGAATGTTCAAATTCCAATTATCATCAACGGAATTTTCAGTTGTCCCCTCGATTGTTTATTATATTTTTTATTATTATATATATTTTACGATTATTTATATATATTTTATATTTATTACAAAATTATTATTATTATTTTTTTTTCAATGTTTATTATAAAATTATTATTATTATTATTATTTTCAACATTTATAATAAAATTATTATTATTATTATTTTCAATATTTATTATAATTTTTTTTCAATATTTGTTATAAAATTATTATTATTATCTTTTTTATATTTATTTATATATATTTTACGATTAATTATATATATTTTAGAAAGTTGTTTGTCGTGGATTTTCACCAGCGAAAGACCTTTTTGAAATAAGCTTGACACTCTAAATAATGTCCATTTGCGGCAGGAGGAAACCGCTTTATCACAAGCCAAATGATTTTTGCCGCAAATTAGCTTCCGCCTGTGGCCGAATGGGCATTAGTTAGAGTGCTAGGATGAAAGCAAAATGACGCTTTCGCCGCAAAACAGTTATGCGTTCGTTCTGACGTATAAACGGTTCGTTAAAAAAATATTTCGCCTCGGGTGGACCGGATCGAACGGGTCAACCCGTGCGAGGTAATCCCTACGAGTCCCACCCAGGTCCGGATTATTCTGAGTCCATGAATACGAAGTCGGTTAAAAATCCCCGAGCGACCCTCCCAGATATCCTGATTATTCCAAGTCTTCTTAGGCGTGTCTTTTCCAGATTCCTTCGCGTCTCAACGGTTCGAAAACTGGTTCGAGGACGCAAAGCGTCGGAGTCAAAACAACGTGCTAACGTTTTGTTAAAAAAAAGTTACGACTAGAATTTTTTGGTACCCATCGCAGTAGTAGTTTTTTTATTATTTTTTAATCAAAGCCTTCTACCTTTTTTGCTGTCTTTTCCAGATTCTTTTACACCTCAACGATTTTAAAATTATTTCGAGGGCAAGAATGAAAATTACCTGCTATCATTTTATTTAACAAAACGTAAAAATAAGTTTTTTTTTCATGCCGAAAAAAAAATATCGCGATCGATTTTTTTTTATTTTTATTTTTTTTTAAATTAATCGCGATCGTAATTTTTTTTAAATCATTTGAACGAGTAAAAAATCAACAAAATTAATACACTATGCTAATTAATTTCAAACTGCGTCGTATTTTCGAAACAAAAAAAATTCCAACTAATGCGAACAACGAAACAGGCGCGATCCAAGCCTGTATGACAATCTGCAGATATCTTCGATACCATTAGCACATAATAAACAATGGTGACGGGCGGCGTGCGGCCAACAAATCAAGGAGTGCAGCGACCCACGTGCGATATTCCATGTGAGGGACGTTGCGAGCAATACCGTCGTCGTAAAATTACCTAGCAAAACATCCAATTGCCACGCGACGCCGAGAAAATTAGTCGCAACGGTTAACTGCTGATTGCGAGGGATTAGAACGAGTCATCTCTGGAATTTTTTTGTTATTTTTTTTGTTTAATTCTCGCCCGTCTGTCGGCTGCTCTAACTTCCTATTTATTTTGCAAATTATCCGAGGGGTGGAAACGACAATTAGCAGCCCCGGGAATTCCTCTACGATCACCGAGGTATGACAGGAAGGTTGCCGAACGCTCTTGAATTTTTTTTTTCTTTTTTTTTTTTGCTCTTGAAAGAACGCGGGGAAAATTGTGCAATACAGAAACGATGATCTCTCCGTCATTCTCATTGTGCAATACAGAAACGATGATCTCTCCGTCATTCTCATTGTGCAATACAGAAACGATGATCTCTCCGTCATTCGAGAAAATTAGTCGCAATGGTTAACTGCTGATTGCGAGGGATTAGAACAAGTCATCCCTGGAATTTTTATTTTTTATTATTTTTTTAAATTCTCGCCCGTCTGTCGGCTGCTCTAACTTCCTATTTATTTTGCAGATTATCCAAGGGGTGGAAACGACAATTAGCAGCCCCAGGAATTCCTCTATACGATCACCGAGGTATGACAGGAAGGTTGCCGAACGCTCTTGAATTTTTTTTCTTTTTTTTTTGCTCTTGAAAGAACGCGGGGAAAAGTGTGCAATACAGAAACGATGATCTCTCCGTCATTCTCATTGTGCAATACAGAAACGATGATCTCTCCGTCATTCGAGAAAATTAGTCTTAACGGTTAACTGCTGATTGCGAGGGATTAGAACGAGTCATCCCTGGAATTTTTATTTTTTATTTTTTTTTTTTTAATTCTCGCCCGTCTGTCGGCTGCTCTAACTTCCTATTTATTTTGCAGATTATCCAAGGGGTGGAAACGACAATTAGCAGCCCCAGGAATTCCTCTATACGATCACCGAGGTATGACAGGAAGGTTGCCGAACGCTCTTGAATTTTTTTTTTCTTTTTTTTTTTGCTCTTGAAAGAACGCGGGGAAAATTGTGCAATACAGAAACGATGATCTCTCCGTCATTCTCGGTCGTCCGGTGACAACGCGGAAAGCTCGCGGCGAGACTGAACCGGGATAACGCGACAGCGTCGCGATTAAACGTACCGCAACACGGTTTTTCAGTGAATTAAACGGGTTTCCGACTGGGAAGTCGGCGGCAGACGCGACGAACGCGCCGACCGACCGGGTCCAGTCGACTCGCGCGAGTGTCGCGTGAGAAAAATCTTGGGAACCGAGATCCGATCGCTCGATCCGCGGACTCGCTTTCTGGTCCCTCGAGCAGTCCCGTTTCTCACTCGCGATGCGACTGATTGGAGCGTCAATTCTGCGCGAAAAAAGCTCCGCTTTGCCAAATGTGGATCGGAAATTAGTTTGAAAAGCTTCTTTACAGAATGTTAAATTTAATGTTAAATTTAATGATAAATTTGATGTTAATTTTAATGTTAAATTTGAATGTTATTTAATGTTATTTCATTTGAATGTTATTTAATGTTATTTCATTTGAATGTTATTTGCATTTTATTTAAGTTTTACTTAATTTGAATGTTATTTGAATTTTATTTCATTTCTATTTCATTTCAATGTTATTTGAATTTTATTTCATTTTTACTTAATTTGAATGTTATTTGAATTTTATTTAATTTGAATGTTATTTGAATTTTACTTAATTTTTATTTAATTTCAATGTTATTTGAATTTTACTTAATTTTTATTTAATTTCAATGTTATTTGAATTTTACTTAATTTTTATTTAATTTCAATGTTATTTGAATTTTACTGCATTTTTATTTAATTTGAATGTTATTTGAATTTTACTCAATTTTTATTTAATTTGAATGTTATTTGAATTTTATTTAATTTTTATTTAATTTCTTTTTTACAGAATCCGCTTTTGTCGAAATCTCTTTTTTTCCGGTACCCAATTACAATTATTTTTCTAAACGCCACACGATGTTTTTTTTTTTTTTTCTCAAGTCTTCAGACGTTGAGACTATCGCGGTGCTTGAAAATCGCGATTGCGGTTTGATTTTGCGCGACCCACACATCTCGCGCCCTTCAGCTCGCCTTCAGTTCGGAAATTGCTTTCGTTGCTTTATTGCACGGCCTGCGTTCCTCGGCTCTGCCGTTCGATTCATCGTCGCCCCGCCGTATATCGACGCCTATAAATATATCTCAGCTCTATCCAGACGCGATGCATCGACGCCGCGGACGCGGAAGAAGTCGATCCGTAATCGGTAATAACCGCGTATTGCACGAACGCCCGCGATCGGAATATAGCGCCGTCGCTAAACGCCACCCTCGACGGCGTCCAGTCGCGACGCTTCAACGACTACGCCCACGTATTGCATATATGCAGAGTCCGCGCGCCGATCGTCGCCACCACGGGGCTCGACCGTTATGCCGCGGTCTCGCCTATCTATGCGCTCGTTTCGGACGAGCGGGTCTCTCGTTGACTTTTTTTCACCGTTAACTCTTCCCGCGCAAACTTTAAATCCCTCGCGGATCCCCTCCGTGACTTTCTAAATTTTCCCTTAAGGTAGTACGAGCGTCTTGTCCGATTTTTTTTGTTATGTAAATTATTTATTTATTTCTCTGCATACGTACGAATTTTTTCCGAATTTTGTGCGATGTTTGCTTTTTTTATTTAATAATGCGTTTAAAGTGAAAATTGCATTTTTAAAATTTAATACTGCGTTTAAAGTGAAAATTGCGTTTTTTAAATTTAATAATGCGTTTAAAGTGAAAATTGCGTTTTTAAAATTTTATAATGCGACTAAAGTGAAAATTGCGTTTTTAAAATTATATAATGCGACCAAAGTGAAAATTGCGTTTTTTAAATTTAATAATGCGTTTAAAGTGAAAATTGCATTTTTTTAACTTAATAATGCGTTTAAAGTGAAAATTGCGTTTTTTAAATTTAATAATGCGTTTAAAGTGAAAATTGCGTTGTTTAAATTTAATAATGTGTTTAAAGTGAAAATTGCGTTTTTTATATTTAATAATGCGTTTAAAGAGAAAATTGCGTTGTTTAAATAAAAAAATTGCAAATCAGAAAGAATTCTGAAAAAAATTCATACGTATGCAGAAAAATAAAAAAATAATTTTCCTAACAAAAAAAAATTAGTTTGCCGAGTATTTTGTTGCACAATTATTAATTTCACTAATTTCTTAATAACATTTTTGAATAATTATTGTACCAAAATAATCTCTTCAGCACCTTCCGTACGCTAAATTTTTATCCAATTTCTATCTCATCAGGAACTGTTCGTAATTCTCTCTAAATCCGCCTCGAGGTTACGGCGACGTCAGACAAGACGCTCATATACTACCTTAAAAGAGCGAGCGAAGCGATATAGGAGAAAAGTTCGTCGGCGCTCTGAGCGACGTTTCGATCATCGCGTCCAATTTTTACGCCGCATATTTTCCGGCCGATCGACGCGAATTACTGGCGCGGAGTTGACGCCACACTTTTCAATCCACCGCGGCGATAAAACGCGGCGACGTCCCAAAAAAAAAAAAAAAAAAAAATGCGCGCACTTTCGGGTGATTTAGAGAAAAAAAATTGATCGCGCTTGGCAGCGAGGTTGCCTCGCTATCCGCGGCCGGCGATAGCAGGGCCGAACGGTGACTAATGCCGCCAGACGACGCCGGCCGTTGCCAAGTACCCCGTAAGCTTCGTCCTGTGTAATTCACCTACGGCGATTTTCCAGCGCACTCCGGGCCGGGGTTTATCTACCCACCGCGCGTAACGCTATTCGTTGCATTGTCATTACGCCGCGCTGACTTGCCCAATGCGCCTCCAGAGCGTTACCGAGCCGCTCGCCAACTTGCCTCGTCGTATGAATGCGCTATGCTATGTATAGAAATATCTCGGGAAGTGCGCTGCAACATAAATTTTCTCATAATTTATTTATTTAACGCGGCTCTTTGCTACACGTCACGCAATTATTTTGTCGTCTCGTTGAATTTTATTTAAGGTTGTCCTTGCGACTAATTTTAATTTTGCATAAATTCGAGGAATATGAGAGAGAATTAAAAATACTTCTCGATGAAAATCTGAAAAAATTCATGCACGTTAAAGGCACTGAAAAGATTAATTTTGCATAATAATAATTCGAAAATGTTATTAATAAATTAAGAAAAAAAAAATTGTTTAACATATATTTTAATGACACAAGTTTTTTTTTTTCATGAAAATGATTCCTTCGTTTTCTTGAATACGTATGAATTTTTTTTCAGATTTTAGAGTTCACTTTGAATTTTGTGTGTTTTTTATGGGGAGAATCTGTGAAAATTCATAGTGATATCTAAAATCTGAAAAAATGCATACGTGTTCAGAATAACGAAGGAATCATTTTCATGAAAAAAAAAACTTTAGTCATCGAAATATTTGTTAAACAATTTTTTTCTACCTTATTAATTTTTTTTAGACGCTATATTTTTCACGAAAAACTGAAAAATCTTGATTATTTTCGGTTTTTCAATTTTCGTTTTGCATCAACTGGATAAGCGCGCTTAGTGCACGTATGGGCTATAATTTAATTAAACGAAAAGCCTCGAGGATCAGCTCACTTTTGACCTCTTCGTCAGATAATCATGTAATTAAAATGGTTTTTCGGTATCATAATATCGCCGTCGGAAGTTTGGCGAGAGGCATCGAAAAAACATTCCAACAATTATTTTCCTGTAGTCGGGTTGAATTTTAATTAAACGAAGAGCACGCGGATCAGCTCACTTTTGAATTCTCCGCCAGATAATCACGTAATTAAAATGGTCCTTCGGTATCATAATAATTTCCACCGGAGTCAACTGAGCGTTTCGAGAGATCGTCGAAAGGCAAACAAAGTAGCGAACGACATGGCGACGTAAAAACAAAATTAAACAAAATTAAACATGCGAAATTGATTGAAAAAACGTCCCAATTTTTTCCCACAACTCGCTGAAATTCTCCGCAGCACGGTCGTTATTTCGACAACAAAATAAACCACGAATACTTAAGTAAACAGAGGGAATAAGCATAACGAGCGCCGTAGAGATATTTATGCCTGAAATAAAAAAATAAAAAAGGTAAAAAAAAAGTCAGTCGGAAAACTCCGCCGTTTGAAGCGAAAATGCATGTAAAGTTATTCGCGAAACGCGAAACATCGAGCGGCCGGTGCATCGAGGCGCAGCGAAAAACATATATGAAAGAGGAGAAGGCAAGAAATAAGTAGCGAAAAAATGTAGGGGGAAAAAAAAAGAAGAGAAGATAGTCGAAATATATGTATACATATATTTAAACTCGCGCAAAGTATATAAAGTATCGATGGGCGAAGCGATATGCAAATCGTCGAGCCGGTGGTACGAGGCCCGACTTCCAATCTACGACACGCGTCGCGTATCGAACGGTGCGGAATAAACGAGCGTTGCGCTTACCAACTCCTGGTGCGGCTGTGTCGTCTGCACGTGGAATGGTCGCGAGCTACACAAATGAAAATGCGACGCGAATCGCGAGGACAAAAAGAAAATGGAAACACGGAGCAAAACGGTGGAAAAGGGAGAGAGAGGGAGAGAATTGTTTGCACTGCGACGGAAGCGACGGGCGAGGTTTTCATGGGCGAAGCACCTGTGAGCCTTCTGCTTAACCAAGCCAACTTTGCAGTGCGCAAAGCGAAATAGGGCATACACGTTGCTTTTAGTTCCTAGGGTATGTGAGTATATTAAGGGGATCGAGACAGTCGAAAAAGTTTATTTTTGTTATAAGGGCTTTTTTCCGCAACGGTGAAAAAAAAAATGGAAATAATTATATTCTTTTAGGATTGTTGCAAATAATTTTTTTAATCACTGAGCCCACTGATTGGATCAACTTTGAAACTAGGAATATAAATAACTTTTATATATAACTTAAATATATATAACTTTTGCTTTTAAACTAGGAATATAAATTTTTCACTCAGTCAAAACCAATGACGTTGAAGTTTGCATCGTTGCAATGCAATGAAATAAAAAAAAAAAATATGAATCACTTAAGAAATATAATAATTCATTAATATTAGGGGGTAAATCATTTTTCAAGTTAAAAATCATTAACTTGAAAAAATCCTACATTTAATCTATAGGAAAAGTGTTTTCTCTGGAGTATGCGCAGAGTGAAAAATCCATATTTCTTGACACCCAATCGGTGGGTCCAGTGGCAAAAAAAATCCTTCGCTGTGATCCTAAAAGAGTAGAATTATTTCAAATTTTTTCATCATTGAGGAAAAAAATTCTAATAACAAAAGGAAACTTTTTTTTACCGACAGAGTGAAAAATCCATATTTCTTGACACCCAATCGGTGGGTCCAGTGACAAAAAAAATCCTTCGCTGTGATCCCAAAAGATTAGATGAATTATATCAAATTTTTTCGTCAGTGAGGAAAAAAGTTCTAATAACAAAACTAAACTTTTCTAACTGACTCAGTGACTCGGCCTCCTTTAAATATGCCGCAGCGTTGCGCTGGGAAATATAAGGTGCGTGTACGCCCATACGCGAAACTCGCACCGAGAGTTTCTCGACCACTCTCGACGAGGATGCGATATGCTAATGCGAATATGGCTCCGGTGGTGGACTCGCCGCGGGTCGGTGACTCACTTCGCAGCCTCCCCGGTGCCCTCGCCGTCGGCCCACGTGTAATCCCTCACCAATGTCACTGCCACGCGACTATTAGTCTCCGGCATCAGCGTTTTGTGCGATTAGAATCGTGGAATTAAATAACATCGTTCGTGAAGTCGCCAAGTTGCTGGTGATTTTTCTCTTTTTTTTTTCAAAGTCGGCGCGCCGAGAGATTTACTTGATTCAAGTGAATTTATTAACCCTTCAAGCTTGGGGGGGATTTGAAGGTGATAAATTTACTTGGTTCCCGCAAGTTTATGAACTCTTAAAGCGCGTAGGAGCGACTGGCCAAAATAAGCGTTTTGCACGTGCGCGGGACGTCGCACGTGGGAATCGCAGTAATTCACAGTAATAAATTGAAAGGAGCTCCTCAACATCTCGGCCGGTGAACGTAAATTGAATTTCCTCTAATAAGCAATTACATTGGAGTTCAAGTTTTACTTGCAATATCGTAGCAGGAAGGGCTGCGTCATTCAGTTACCTGACACATCGGGGGCCAAAATAATATCCAATTTATGAAAAAAAAAAAAAAAAAAAAAAAAAAAAAAAAAAAAAAAAAACGAGGGATGCTGAAAAAAATTCTAATTAACCCAAAAGATTAAATTAGGTATAAAAAATCCTCATAGAATCCAATTGATATGTCTTTTTATACCTAATATCATCATTTGGGTTAATCAAAATTAATTTATTTTTCTGAATTTCGTCGCAAACTTCAACATTATACCGAGGGGACAATCTCACTAAATCAAAATTTCCAACCACCTCACATTTCTCATTCACCGCAATCATTTACCGAATGTCTCGCTGTTTCCGAGAATTTGCAGTCCGAGATTCCCGACCGCCGTTCTCGTTGCTTTCGTTTCACCCAACTCGGATTACGAAAGCGCGCGCTTTACTGTCCTACGTTAAAGTGCAAAAGATAAAATACCTCGGCGATTCCGAGGTTTCGATACCACCGACGCGTAACTCGTGTGTTGTACTCTCAGTGTTTTCGTGTGTAAAATTATTTTTTTTCCCTCCTGATGTATGCGGTGCACACGCCTGCAGCGAGAGAAGGAAAAGGTCATAAGGCTCGTAATGTGTGTTCGAGGACCGTGTTACACAGCAGCGATATAATTGGCTCTATTGCCCGAACGTGTGAATTCGAGACGCCCACGGTGTATCAAGCAAACTAATTGCTATTTCTGTCCGTTAGACTGGAGTCTATAAACAATTCTGCAAAAAAAAAGGAAAATAACCCCAAAGAAAAGAAGTTAATCGACTAGAGGATTTACATAATTGTAGAGGCTAGGCAAAAGTCTCTGTTGCGGTTGAGCATTACAACGCAGATTTGCAAATTCTCATTGGTTTAAAATATAAACATTGCAATACTGTTTGTTTTGTAGGTGTGAATTAATAATAATCACCTGTGGTGATTTAAAAATT
Organism: Pimpla rufipes; assembly: GCA_963932165.1. Classification (NCBI taxonomy): domain Eukaryota; kingdom Metazoa; phylum Arthropoda; class Insecta; order Hymenoptera; family Ichneumonidae; genus Pimpla; species Pimpla rufipes. Next base: position 12,770,228 of record OZ010641.1, on the reverse strand, counting down.
ATATGTGAACTTTTGAATAACTGGAGTAAATACCTCATTTTCCATAAATATTGTGAGCAATTAAAAAAAATGGAACAGCATAAACCATTATTTTCATAATGCGTTAACCGCGGTTCTCTATTTTTTCAGAAAAATCATCACGAGATTTTATTGAGAATAAATATTATTTGCAGCCATTAAAAAACGAATAATAAAACGAATCGTACCACCAGCCTTATTTCCAAAAGATTTAGGGTTCAAAGCTACAATAAACTCATATCCAAATTTCACAATCATCCGATTATTTTATCCCCTCAAAAAAAAAAATCCCGAAAAACGCCTATTTTTCACGATCCCAAAGGTATTTCTACCTATCGAAAAGTGCATCTTACCAATGCGAGAATAGTAACGTAGTATCGTTGAGTTCTCTCGAAGTCCAGAGGCCGATTGACCGCCAGCCTTATTTCCAAAAGATTTAGGGATTCACAACTCAGTTGCGTCGTAAACCGTTAAGTTTTGTTAACTTCAAAGTTACAATAAACTCATATCCAAATTTCACAATGATCCGATTATTTTATCCCCTCAAAAAAAAAAAAATCCCGAAAAATGCCGATTTTTCACAATCCTAAAGGTATTTCTACCTATCGAAAAGTGCATCTTACCGATGCGAGAATGGTAACGTAGTATCGTTGAGTTCTCTCGAAGTCCAGAGTCCGATTGACGGTGACCTGGCCCTGGTGGGGCAGGTTGATGCTGAAGAACCCGTAGCCGTCGGCGGTGGTGATTCTGTTCCTGCCGATGGCGTCATTGTTGCCGATACCGGTGCCGTCGCCGGGCGCGATGGAATATTCGACGAGTCCGTTGACTCCGGCGTCAGCGTCGACGGCCACGACGTTCTGGAATATCGTCGAGCCGACTGGTGTCAGCTGCAATCAAACAATACAAGAAAAGCTCGTTTAACTTCCGTTCCCAGTAACTGTGCGCAGGTATTTTTTTTTTTTTTCTTCTTCTTGCCAATAATGAGCGGCGTTTGCGCTTCAGTCGATTGCACGACGCTGTTAATCGATTGCACGGCGGCAAAGAATCGCTTATCCGGTTGCTCATCACCCTCCCAACGTCCGCAACGTTTGCCTTTTCCCGTTTCCCCTATCTCCATTATTTGCGAGTGCCGGACACGCGTCCAACGCGACAGACGTGTATAGAAAAGGACGCGTAACTCTTTCAGCTTTGCTGGTCTCGAGCGGCTAGTCTGGAGAACCGGTATTGGCGAGCGGAAAACACACGGATAAGACACACGCCATGGCGTGCAATGGCATCGTTAGTTATTTAGGTTGCTGGCTCATTATTATATTGTACGTGTACGTTCTCATTCAGTCAAATATTGATACCAGTCAATGATGGATTTACTCGAAAATTGTGTCGTGCGAAGGAAAGGAAAAATGGTCTGAAGTGATAGCAGAGGTTCTGCAACTTTCACTATTTAACGACGTGTAGTAAAATTGATGTAGCTTTAGTGTAATTTAAATCAGAATTTGGCCAAATTTTACAGGATTTTCTAGGACTTTTCATATCTTCAAGTATGAATGATAACAAAAAGTGTTTCTACGTAATCATTTTTCATTATTATATTATATGTACGTTCTCATTCAGTCAAATATTGATACCAGACAATGATGGATTTACTCGAAAATTGTGTCGTGCGAAGGAAAGGAAAAATGGTCTGAAGTGATAGCAGAGGTTCGGCAACTTTCACTATTTAACGACGTGCAGCAATATTGATGTAGCTTTGGTATAATTTAAATCAGAATTTGGCCAAATTTTGCAGGATTTTCTAGGACTTTCCAGATCTTCAAGTATGAATGATAACAAAAAGTGTTTCTACGTAATCATTTTTCATTATTATATTATTCGTACGTTCTCATTCAGTCAAATATTGATACCAGTCAATGATGGATTTGCTCGAAAATTGTGTCGTGCGAAGGAAAGGAAAAATGGTCTAAAGTGATAGCAGAGGTTCGGCAACTTTCACTATTTAACGACGTGCAGCAAAATTAATGTAGCTTTGGTATAATTTAAATCAGAATTTGGCCAAATTTTGGCGGATTTTCTAGGACTTTCCATATCTTCATGTATGAACGATAATGTTATCATTCAGTCAAATATCGATACCAGTCAATGATGGATTTGCTCGAAAATTGTGTCGTGCGAAGGAAAGGAAAAATGGTCTGAAGCGATAGCAGAAGTTCTGCAACTTTCACTGTTTAACGACGTGCAGCAATATTGATGTAGCTTTGGTATAATTTAAATCAGAATTTGGCCAAATTTTGCAGGATTTTCTAGGACTTTCCATATCTTCATGTATGAACGATAACGTTCTCATTCACTCAAATATTGATACCAGTCAATGATGGATTTACTCGAAAATTGTGTCGTGCGAAGGAAAGGAAAAACATTCTGAAGCGATAGCAGAGGTTCTGCAACTTTCACTATTTAACGACGTGCAGCAAAATTAATGTAGCTTTAGTATAATTTAAATCAGAATTTGGCCAAATTTTACAGGATTTTCTAGGACGTTTCATATCTTCAAGTATGAACGATAACAAAAAGTGTTGTAATAATTTTAATTGGCTGTCTTTACTAAAGATGCTGCAATAAATAGAGGCATGTGAACCAAATGAACCCGTCATGTCGATCGAGTTTCCGCCAAAATTGAAGCAGCTTCTATTTGCCAGCTGCAAACAGGAGCCGCTGTGATTCGAGTATACTTTGAGTGTGAACACAGTCGAAAGTTGTGCAAATATCGGAGGCTTTGAGAGATCCCGGCTACATCGGCCAACACGAAACGCGACCGACTCATTAGCGCCAAAACGTGCTTTCGTTTAATCACCCCAATGAAGAGTCTCCATCGTAATCGCTTGAATTTTTCGCAAAGCACGCATGTGAACCCAATTAACCTGTTACGTCGAAGGCTCTTGAACCCAATATAGGAGAGCAGAGCTCTCGGGAACACCCATAACACATAACGGTCCCGTGGAAGTCGCGGAAAATCCGCGATGAAAGAGTCTCGGATCACAAGTTCTTGCTACGACGATGGCCGCGTCTTCGTCATTACAGGATCGCCCGGCACACGTGCCGCATAACAGACGCCCGATGACGTTGTGTGTCGTCCGTGGGACGCTCACGTTCCACCAGACGGTGGACTGTTACAGCAATCAAGACTAGGGACCAATTAAAAGAAGGCCGAGCCCTGGGACGGGATCTTCGTGCGCAAAAACGAAAGTATTAGAACAGTATTGCTTAAGTATTAAAAGAGCCTTGAATTAAAGTACTCCAAGGCTGGCGTATTGGAATAATACATACCGAATAATAAAGTATTAATAAGTATTAATGAGTCTCGCGAGTATTTTTGAGTTCGTATTTGAGTTTGTATTATTACTCAAAAAATACTATTATTATTACTATAAAAATACTCGTATTATTACTCAAAAAATACTCGCAATACCTCACAAGATTCATTAAGGGGGACTTCTGGAGCTGCATTTTTCAGGCGCTTATGTTTTTTTTTTTTTTTTTTGGGAAACGCACAAATGTAGACGACTGTGGTTTTTTTCTACTTGTTGCTTACGTTTTAAAGTATACAATGAAATTTTCTTTTTCTTTTTAAATAAAAAATTGTCGGCGTCCCAGGTCCTCAAACACGATCATCCAAAATAAATGGCTACCACTCTCCTGACCACTGTAATTAAGCGATCGGCCTGAAATTCTGCATACATGCTCCAGAAACATGTCTTCATGGAATGACGAAGGTTTTTTTTCGATTACCGCAAAATTAAGAAAATGGCGGCGTTTAAAAAAAAATTCTTCTATGTTTTTCGTATAAAAACATTAATAAAAAGAAAAATTAAGTTATATATGACAATAAATACTTAAGCAATACTGTTTTAATACTTCCATTTTTGCGCGGGGATTGTTCGCAGTCGTCGCGAGGCTCGAATTGACGGTAAGACAGGACGAAAAAAAAAATAAATAAATAATAGCGTCAGCAAAGTTTTTCGATCTCGCGCCAGACGTAATTGGTGAGTAATAAAAGAAGCGTTTTACAATCATCGCAGTACATAAAAGGAAGCGCGCTACGCTCGACGCGTTCGCGGGAACGGTTAATCGCATAGTTTAGAAACTAATCGAGTAAAACCGTAACGAGGCTAAGAGGCGATAGTGCAAAGCTTGCGGTCGAGCACCTGGATGAGGTGCATCGGCCGCGCGGCTTGACGAACGCGCGAGGCGTTGATGCCACGGGTATGAAATAATCGAGAAACACGACCTCGCGGCTTATCCGCGCCGTTCTTTACTGCATTACGCCGTTCCATAATAGGCCGTCGTCATAATCACGCTGGTTCGCCGGAGCTTTTCGACATTCTACTCCTGTTTTGCTATACGTAACGACGCAGCCACTTTTCCCCCCGTCGCACACACACACACACACAGCCGTGGGGATTTTATTCATCGAGAAATTGCATCGCATGATGATCGTCTCGGCAAATCGAAAGATTTTTCCGCGGGCTCGTTCGATGTACGCGCGCCGTTAGAGGAGGTAATGATGAGGCTCCTCACCTCGGGCACGGTTGTCTCGTAAGGCGTATTCATGAACTTCGGCGCGTTGTCGTTGATGTCCGACACCCGGACGATCACCGGTATCACTCGCTTTTTGTTCGATGACTTCACCGTGCAGGTCAGCTGAAACAGATAAGGAAAGTTGGGTGATTACTGGAGGGTATAATGGAAAAACCATCTGGCGAACGTTACTCGAATTTTTTAGAATTTCTACTCAAGTTTATATTTACTATATTTTTTTGTTAGTCCATGCAACAATTTGGATATTTTTCGACGTAAGATTCAAGTCTTCATTGAGCTACGGTACTTAATATTATAATAAATTGAAATACATATCGCGTTTTTTCGCGTTTGAGGAAACGTAAAGTATATTTTGGAAATATATGAGAGATATAGACCTTTATTTTATTTTATTATTATTATTATTATTATTTTTTTTTACTTTATTTATTTTAGAACTTTATTATCTACTTCTTATTTACTTTATTTATTTTTATAGAACTTTATTTTATTTTATTATTATTATTATTATTATTTTTTTTTTTTTTTTTTGAGAACCCCAAAGGGAACTCCAAAAGAACCCCAAAAGGAACTTTTTGGGAACAAAGTATAATTTGAAAATATATGAGATATGAATCTTATGGTCGAAAAAAAAAAATAACAAACATATTTTTATCAGTTTACGATCTCAGATATATCTCATTAAAATCTATCCGGTGGATGCATAAAATATAATAAAACGTACACAGAACTGTCGGCCGATATATATAATTGTATCCTGAATCATACTTTATTTCCCTAGGAGCAAACCGTGAGTATCATATAATCAGATCGTAAAGCGAAAATTAGGCGCATATCGTAATTTTGAAGTAGTGAAAACGACGGCGGATTCCGCGTTTTGCCATCCCAACGATTCGCATAAAATGGATCGCGCGTATAAACCGTCCGTGTTACGAGACGGCAAGCGAGATTGGTACTTTTTTTTATTTCGTGCACGGCGCACTTCCGCCTGTGCCATATGCGCGCGACGGGAAATGATAAAATAAACATATCCCTTTTCCACCGATTTCGATCTTAAAGGGCGAAATTTACGGCGCTTCGCTCGTTCGGCGGATCGTATATAAATACAGAGGAGTCTCCGGCACTTCGTTAAACGCTTCGGGCCTATCTGGAAAATAGCCGACAATCGGATAGATAGGCACGAGGATCTCGCGAGGAAACCGGCGGCGAATCCGCAGCTCGCTGATATGTCGTCAAGGCTCCCGACTCAATCGTCGTCGACTACGTCGTTGTTGTCGTTGACGTCGACGTCGCGCGCGTTTTCCTCTGGAAGTGACGCGCCCGGTGAAAAACGAACTATTGGAACGAGCGGAAATAACGAGATTCCCGCATTCACCGAGAGATCCGTTAGCGAAAGATCCGGGAGTCCCTTGAGGGAAGATCCACGTGTTTTTTTTTTTTTTTTTGCGAACGTCGAGCGAATATTTGCCGCGCTTGAAGGTTTGGTAAGAATTCCAATTTATCGTTGAATAAAGTCAAACGGAAAAATATTGAAGCGAAGTTAAAAAATGTGCACGCCGAAAATTAATTACTTTGAAGTTTGCATCGTTGCGATGCAACGAAAATAAAAAAAAATATTAATTTTATAAAAAGTAAAATAATTCAAACCCGGGAGGTGAAATAATTTTGTCTAATAACTTTTTATAGCCGCTATAATAATTTGGGTTCATTAATATTCTGTTGCTTTTAATTTCGTTATATCGTAACGATGCAAACTTCAACGTCATAAAAATTAACGACTGTCCAACCGATTGTCGGATGCCGGAAATAAAATCCTGTTGAAAAAACAAAACACCATAAAATTTCCTACTTTTATCGACGCATTGGCTCTATTTTATTCCAAGCACTGAAATATTATTGCAAATATTGACTGCATTAAAAAAAAAAATAATACACTCTTAAAAATAAAGCAAAAATAAAATAAATTGCAATTGTTTGCTATATTCAAGTGTATCACTAAAATTTGAATAACTCGAATTCCACAACAACAAAAAACATTGCTTACCTGAAACACAACGTGCGAGAGATTCTCGTTGTCCCTGTCGAGTGGCTTGAGCAGTTTGAGTTTCTTTCCCTCGAGAGTGAAGAGCGGCGGCTTGCCTGGAAAGACCAATTCGAGGCTGGTCTCGTTATAGGGATCACCAGAGACCGGAAGTTCTTCGGGCACCGTCGCTTGGTCGAAAGCTGCGGATAGCGACAGAAATAAAGAGAGAGCATTAGATATGAATCGCTAAGTCGTGTGGAGAGAGAAGCATTGATGAGACTATGGGATAGTTTCCATCAACCACCATAACTTATATAGCGTACATATATACACGTAGAGGAGGTGCGGGCAAAACGGGACACGCGGGCAAAACGGGACACGCGGGCAAAATGGGACACCTATTTTTTCAGTTCCAACAATTTTTGCGGGCAAAATGGGACAGACCTCCATTTCGTGAAAATCGCGTCTACACGGAGAGAAGGATCTGATCATTTTTACCATATTTCTATTAAAAAGTATTGTAAATTCCCGGTAGAGGGGAGATATAACACCATCTATCGAGAAGAACTAGAACGATGATAATTTTTACCACGAAATATGGTAAAAAATATTATATATATGTTAAAAATTCCCATAGTTCTCGTACTGTTCGTCAGGTGGCGGCTATGGCTTTTCAATACCAGGCGCGTTGGTAATTTTTACTACCGTGTACAGTAAATTTTATCAGATCCTTCTCTCAGTGTAGACGACGCAATTCAACGCATGTAAGCGGAATATAAAGATTTTTAACAATTTTGAGTGTTTTAGGCAATCTGACTTTTGAAAAGTCACTTTGAAATTTTTTTTTTACAATTTTTTTTTCTTCAATATAACCATCAATGAGTATCACCGAGTTAAAAAAAAACCGAATTTCCGAAATTAGGGGTGTGTCTCATTTTGCCCGCACTTTTTTTTTGCTGACGCTCAAAATTGATGGTTGGAATAGAATTTTTGGATCAAAAGCAATCGAAGTACACTTTTGTTTTACGATGTCGAAGTTTGCATCGTTGGAATGCAACGAAATTCGTAAAAAAAAAAAAAATTCTAATTAACCCAAACGATGAAATTTGGTGTAAAAAGTCATCGTGGCAATTGGATACTGTGGTGACTTTTTATAATTATTTTCATCATTTTGTTTAATTACAACTCATTTTTTTCTAAATTTCGTTGTACTCCAACGATGCAAACTTCAACATCATTTTGTTTTCGTCATAAAACCATTTTTTGCCTGTGCGTCCCGTTTTGCCCGCACCTACCCTATATGTGCACAGAAGATGAATACACTTCTGCTGCCACCGCTGTAACTATTATAATAGCGTATATAGGAAGAGTTCGTCGGCGGTCGTTGATGCGCGTACCGTGATTCAACTAGTACGCCAGATTATCATCGAGCACTAACAAATGATGGCGGTTGGAACGGCAGCGACCAGGCTGCCTCGCCGCTTCAGGTAGTATGTACGACGCTTTCTGTCTCTCTCTCGCTCGTCACGGAGAGGAAAATGTGGCAATGGCTCCCAGACTCCTAGAGTGATCGACAGTATAAGTCGCCAGTCTGGTAACCCTTCCTATACTTTGGTATTGCGTCACCAGCATATAACGGCGATAGTCGTCTATCCAGACTGCAGAGTCTTATTTCAGAATTTTATTATCAGAGGCTTATTTGAATTAAATAAAATGTTATGTTATCAGATAAACAATATTTTTTTTTATTAAGGAGAATTTGGTGGAATTCAATATATCCTAATAGTCTGGTTTTTTGAAGCAATAATTTATCTCGATTAGGGAGATCAATTTATTTATTCAATGGGCAGCCTAATACAGATTTATTCGATTCAAATAAATGTTCACATTTTATTTAATCCCTAGCAGATCGAATGGTCCCGATACAACCGCAAAAAATCACCGGTTGGTTTGTGAAAAAAAAAAAAAAAAAAAACGACCATTCAGAATCAGTTTTTCTGTCTCCAGTAAAAAAAGTGTAACAAAACTCAAACCGCTCGAATGATTTGTGGCAAATTTGTGCTCAATGTGGCAAAACTTGTTCTACATGGTAATCCCTATGTGACCCAAAATTTAACCCAGTATCTCGTTTTTTCAAAAAACACAAAAAGCCATGAAATTTGCACCGCTTGCTGATCGCATAGGCTATAAAAATAGGTAGTCGCTTTAAACGACCTTAAGGTCGTTTGCTTGGTTTATTATTGGCACAAAAGGACTCGTCATAGGTTTCTTTCACCCTCCTTTCGAGGTCACAAAGTTCCCCGATGACGTCATCAAAAAACACTAAATCAGTGTAACAAAAATACTGCGCAATTTTTACAAAGTCTACAAACGGATTCCGCATTCGTTTCGAAGGAGCCGATTTCCTCGGTGCAAGAATATCTGGTTCTCCATCCCAGACCGCATAAGCATAGCAATATGTCCATCCATATTGCTGCACAAGTCTGGGAACCATCGCCACAGTTTTCTCCCCGCACACTTGGAGTCTCTTCGCATATACATTCTATGTCTGACTATAGCAACAGCAGCAGCAGCAGCAGCTACGGTGAAGCACAGAAGAGAGCTGCTGATGTCCCGACGTTGAGGCCCTCGAGACCATAAAACTACGTCTGGCACACACACTGGCTGGCGGCCTGGAAAATTACTTCCTGATGTGAAGGCGCTCGGTGGCCTCGCGAGCAGAGCGCGCGAAGCCTCATCGGTAGCGGATAATTGATGTTACCCTTTATGAACTGGGGCTTGAACGTGCCGCCGTGGATTATGCCGGGGACGCCGCGGCGTATACAGTATAACTCGTTAGCGACACCGCGTGCTCGCGTCTAATTAGTTCTCGCGGTGCGCCATACGTTATACGTTCGTCACGCGTGTGCGAACCCAACGCCGAGTCCATTTCAGGCGGAACACATCCGGGGCTTCGGATCGCTTGTATTATTTCCCTTCGGTAAAGTTTGCCACGAGAAATCGTATGGAAGCCGCGGATAATTGCAAGTCCCTTCTGTGTGTGGAAAATTGCAACGCGAGAGGCTCGTCCGGGTCTCGGGGACTCCGGACGTGTTTTTGTGAGTCCAGGTCGGTTTTGAATGAATGTGGATTTCGTGTCATCCGTGGTTTTCCATATCGCGATAAAGTGTGATTTGTTTTAGGAAATGTAGATTTTTTATGTAATAATAGGAATGGAGAATATTTAATTCATAATTTTTAAATATTCAATTGGCATAAATTTAATTTAACGCGAAGTATTTAATTCGCTTAAATTCGTGAAAAGTGGGAGAGAATTGCAACCCTTCTCGATGGTCTGAAAAAATGCATGCACACTAAAGGTACTGAAAAGATTAATTTTGCATAATAATAATTTCAAAATGTTATTAACGAATTGATTAAAAAAATAGTTTAACAAGTATTTCGTTGATCCAAGTTTTTTTTTTTTGCATGGAAATGATTTCTTTATTTTTCTGTGTACGTATGAATTTTTTCAGATTTTTATCTAATCTTTGAAATTTCTACATATTTTTCATACAAAAAAACACAAATAAAAAAAAAACAGTACCTTTAGTGTGCATGAATTTTTTTTTCAGATTTTCATTATAATAATTCCAAAATGTTATTAACAAATTGATTTAAAAAAAAATTGTTTAACAAGTATTTCGTTGACCCTAACTTTTTTTTTGCATAAAAACGATTTCTTTATTTTTCTGTATACGTATGAATTTTTTCTGATTCTTATCTAATCTTTGAAATTTGTACATATTTTCCATACAAAAAAACACAAATAAAAAAAACAGTACCTTTAGTGTGGCTAAATTTTTTCAGATTTTCAGACCATCGAGAAGTGTTTGCAATTCTCTCGCACTTTTCTCGAATTTATGCCAATTGAAATCGTTTGAGTATTGTGTGTGAAATCGTGTAACATGATAAAAGAAACTCGGCAGGGACGATAAAACTTTGTTTGTAGACCAGTTTGACGAGCTCAAGTGAGGAGAAATTGCGGGTGTTATAAAGTGAAAAAAAAAAAAAAATGTAGAGTTGCCTCAGACTGCGTTTGATTGGCGTTCAATGTTTGCGTTACGTCGTTCCCTCAATTTATTTCTCACATTTATCGGGCGCCAACGATCCGAGGATTAAGATACAAAATGTAGAGCCGAACGCGCGTGAATGAGAAACGAGGAAAATTGACCGGCGCTGAAAAATACACAACGACGGCACAAAGCCTTTTTCATGAATAATGCATGCCGGCCGCGTGCTCGACATGAGGAGGTGTTGGTAAAATCTGTCTATGGGATCACGGAGTCGAGGGTCTTCCGGGCGTCGAGTCACGCGTATGAGATACCCGGAGGAAGAGACAAGCGACAAGACCTCTCTGCCTTTCTAATCGCACAAACTACTCTCCTCTCTTGCCACCTGACGTGTTCATCGCTGAACACAACATATTCATTACACAGCATTTACGTCGTTCCTGACGCGGATAATTGTTTCGATACAACTTTGAATTTTGCGGTGGATAAAGCGATATAACTCACCGTTGCCTCGGCTCTCCTCGATGTCCAGAATAATGTTCGACTGGCCCTTCAGCTCCTCGCAAAGACCTGGAACTGAAAAAAAAAAAAAAATCATTTTTTTATTTCATAGAATTTTTATTTCTGTCAATTTTTTTCATTTAATTTCATAGAATTCTTATTTCTGTCAATTTTTTTCATTTAATTTCATAGAATTTTTATTTCTGTCAATTTTTTTCATTTAATTTCATAGAATTAACGAAATTCGTTGACGCTAAATCTGCACCCAACATAAAATTTGGAAAATTTTTATTTTTTACATTTTTTATTTCATAGGATTTTTATTTCTGTCAATTTTTCTCATTTAATTTCATAGAATTAACGAAATTTGTTGACGCTAAATCTGCACCCAACATAAAATTTGGAAAATTTGTTCCATCATATATAGCCGAGAATTCAGAAAACATTTCTTAAAACATTTTTCGGTTTCATTGACTAATCACTGCATTTCACATTTTTATCGCAACCAGTTTCCTAACCAGGGCTTTTCGCAAGGCAGACCACAAACTGAGAACGACGGTGCAGGCTGAAAGTTTGAATTGAAACTCGGATCTACGAATTTCGAAACCGAGAGCCTCTGTAAATACACCATGAAATTATTTTTCAACATTTTATTGCTTGCTTTTTTTAACGAAAAACAAAAATAATAATAATAATAATAATAATAATCAAGAATTTAAAAAATTTAAAAATAAATAATAATAATAATAATCAAGAATTTAAAAAATTCAAAAATAAATAATAACAATAATAATCAAGAATTTAAAAATTTTTTAAATAAATAATAATAACAATAATCAAAGCCAGTGTGTATTCTCCTCGAATTCCGTCTTGCACGAGCACTTAAACCGCATTGATACGCCCACGAGACCCTCTGAAAAGCATCACCCTGGAGATCACGTTCCATAAATTATTACAGCGATGAGTTTCGCCGCCGCGCACATAACACCTCCCGCAGCAGAAGGGCCATAACCAGTTTTAATATGCGTTCTTCACGGGCAATAATTAGATGCACTTTGCGCGGCGTGAGTTGTGGGATAATCAAGATTCACCGTTCGTTCGGAGCCTTCTTTACCCCAGAGACGAACGCGTCGCCGGACGACGAGCGCACGTCGCCTTCGCGGAGTTCCGATATTATGACACTCTAACGTATGCACCTTGTGGACCGCCGTATCGTCTGTGCAGTACGTGCAACACCGTTGCCCACACGCGGTTTTTTTTTTTTTTTTTTTTTTTTCGGCCTCGGCAAGCCGCGACCTTTCTCTTTTGCCAACGACTCTCGCCGCAGATTGCGAGATTATTACAGGAATATAAATACAGTGAAGCGCGGTGGACGACGTTGGAACTCCTCGGTGATGCCAGGTGCAAGAAGCCACGCTTATGATGCGCCTTTGACGACGAAGCGCGAACCACGTGAAACCTAAGTCAGCAAATTCGTGCTCGTTGGCGACGGATTATCCGCCGCGGTTGCCCCGAAACCGTTTCCTAGGAAACGAGGCGGTGGAATTGCTCTTAACTGTCAAGTGACTGGATTAATGAAGCCAGAGTGGCAAAAGTGGGTATATATGACCATAGGTAAAGGCATAAAGTCGCATGTGTTAGACATAGCGTATGGTCCAGAAAAAAGAAGACCTAAAATGTGGACCAGAAAAAAGAAGACCTAGAATATGGGCCAGAAAAAAGATGACCTAAAATATGGACCAGAAAAAAGAAGACCTGAAATATGGGCCAGAAAAAAGACCTAAAATATGGGTCAGAAAAAAGGAGACCTAAAATATGGACCAGAAAAAAGATGACCTAAAATATGGACCAGAAAAAAGAAGACCTGAAATATGGGACAGAAAAAAGACCTAAAATATGGGTCAGAAAAAAGGAGACCTAAAATATGGACCAGAAAAAAGATGACCTAAAATATGGACCAGAAAAAAGAAGACCTGAAATATGGGCCAGAAAAAAGACCTAAAATATGGGTCAGAAAAAAGGAGACCTAAAATATGGACCAGAAAAAAGATGACCTAAAATCCAGATGACACAAAATGCACACGGTGATGGCCTAGAAAAAAGAAGATTTAAAAGCCACAGGGTGTATGTAAAGGAGATACGCCCTTGTGCCTTTATCTTATTTTTTAAATCTTACATGGAGTTACATACAGATACGCCCTTATGGCTTTTAAATTCTAAAAGGGCGTAACTCGGTGAATAAGCCTAATGGCCTTCAGTAACACGATATGTAAGGCTAAATGTATGCTTCAAAGGGTTAATTTGTTCTGCTATCTTACATTAATTCAAAATCAATGTTACCAGTTTCTTCAACGACACTGACAGCTTTTCCCACTAATGGTTCACGAACTCAAATTCTAATCCATAAAAACTGCTCGTTCAGAACGATGTCAAACGAATTTTCTCCTACACATCAAGTCAACATTCTTCGAAACGTCTTCGTAACATGCCTTTCAATCAATTACCCCCGCTAAGACGTATCCAAAGTACCTGCAGCACCAGAAGACAACTGTCGCGCAAAAGGCTCACCGACAAATGTCATCGTCTTCACGACTGAATACGCGTGAGGATCATCAACGGCATATTAATCGCTAGGAGAGAAGACGAGACCATAAGAGTGATGGACTAGAAAAAATATTTAAAAGCCATAGGATGTATGAAAAGGAGATACGCCCTTGTGCCTTTATCTTAATTTAAAAATCTTACATGGTGTTGCATACAGATACGCCCTTATGGCTTTTAAATTCTAAAAAGGCGTAACTTGGGGGATAAGCCCAACGACGATATGTAAGGCTAAATGTATGCTTCGAAGAGTTAATTTGTTCTGCAATCTTACATTAATTCAAAATCAATGTTACCAGTTTCTTCAACGACACTGACAGCTTTTCCCACTAATGGTTCACGAACTCAAATTCTAATCCATAAAAACTGCTCGTTCAGAACGATGTCAAACGAATTTTCTCCTACACATCAAGTCAACATTCTTCGAAACGTTTTCGTAACATGCCTTTCAATCAATTACCCCCGCTAAGATGTACTCAAAGTACCTGCAGCACCAGAAGACAACTGTCGCGCAAAAGGCTCACCGACAAATGTCATCGTCTTCACGACTGAATACGCGTGAGGATCATCAACGGCATATGAATCGCTGGCATAGAAGACGAGAGAAAGATCAGCGAGGAAAAAACTCAGGGATAGAAAAACAAGGAGTGGCGCGTTGAACCTGACGCCGCTGATGCGGCCAATGGAGTTGCCATTAACGCTCGTAGCATCGGGTAACCTTTCGATAGCGGATCGAAGGTGGAGACCTGGAAGACTCTTCTTCTTCTTCACCAACAAAGTCCTTTGTTGTTCTCGAATCACATCCTCTGGCGTTTCATGCTCATCGCGCAGCCTCGGCCAGTGGGTTGTCTCGTGATCTCTCTCGTTGGAGTCCCGAGCGCGAGCGTGACCCGGCGCATCTCTTCGGTTTCCTTCCCCGGATCCACCTTCGCTCGTGTCGTTCTCCCTCACCGCGGTTGATGTATCGATGACTCGGATGGAGGAAGCGAGAAACGCGCCTGCAGGATGCTCCTCGTGACTCGGAGATGAATCCCCGGGGAAAATGGAAAACAACCGGTGAGCGTGGATCTCACAGCCTCGTCGCTGAAATTTTCACTGGAATACAGCATGATCTTCAAGTTTGCATCGTTGGAATACAACGAAATTCAGAAAAAAAATTCATTCTAACTGACCCAAATGATTAAATTAGGTACAAAAAGTCAGCACAGTAACTATTGACGACTGATGACTTTTTGTACCTAATTTAATCATTTGGGTCAGTTAGAATGAATTTTTTTTCCTGAATTTGAACTGACCCAAATGATTAAATTAGGTACAAAAAGTCAGCACAGTAACTATTGACGACTGATGACTTTTTGTACCTAATTTAATCATTTGGGTCAGTTAGAATTAATTTATTTCTGAATTTTTCTGAAAAGTCACCATAGTAACTATTGACGACTGATGACTTTTTGTACCTAATTTATTCATTTGGGTTAATTAGAATTTTTTTTTCCGGAATTTCGTTGCTCTCCAACGATGCAAACTTCAACATCATAATACAGCTGGATTCCCTGCGCTCGGGTCGCAGGATCCTGTACGATGTCTGTTATTCGGTTTCCCAAAGTGAAATGTAATGCTTCCAAATTGGATTCCCATCGAGATAGGCGATTGGATACAGAAGTGGATCCCAAGCAGATTTTTATAGAGATGGAGAAGAGTAATAAAATGGCAGCGAGTACATGTGATGATCATACCATGATGATGATTTAGCGTCGTAGTTCGCCCTGGTAAATTCGGCCTGGTTGACAATTTAAAATCGTAATTCGGCCTGGTTGCCAATTTAAAGTCGTAATTCGCCCTGGTTTGCCAATTTAAAGTCGTAATTCGCCCTGGTTGACAATTTAAAGTCGTAATTCGCCCTGGTTGACAATTTAAAGTCGTAATTCGCCCTGGTTGACAATTTAAAGTCGTAATTCGCCCTGGTTGACAATTTAAAGTCGTAATTCGCCCGGGTTGCCAATCTTCAGGGTTCTTGTAGACGTGGCGGTTATAACCAACAGAATGACTTTATACAGAAGACAGAAGGCATCGGGATCCACGCGTGTGGCACCCGGACGTCTAATAATGCGAGGACGAATACAGTGAATAATCTTAGAAAGTCGAGACCTCTCGCACGCGCAGATACGCGAACTTTAGAAAGTGCATGGCGCACCGCAATGACTCGCGAAGACGTACACGGTCATTCGCGTCGGGTCGTGATCGAGATGCGTGTTTTCGCGTTGAGGCGCTTTGACTGCGGAAAAATCCTTTTTTTACCGCGGGAATCGGATACCAACTGGGCAAAAAAAATGGACCAGACATTAGCATTAAAAAAAAAAATACTAAATTAAAAATGTCGTATTTAAAAAAAAATACGAATAAAAAAAAGTACCAATTGGAAGCTTGGATTCATCAATTGGTGTGATGAATTCAAATTCGTTTTAATTAACAGGAATACCTATTAATTAAAACAGGTATTAAAAAAAAAAAAAATTATCACGCACTTAAATGTGTTGCTATTTATCTCCTGATGAGCTGAGAATTGACTTCCACGGATCCGTCGAAGAGCAAAAACGTCGTGCAAATATATAACAGCATCGCCAATTATCACCGTGGCTTGAAATTATGATAATTGCGTCCCCGGCCGCGGTGTTCGAATCTCGACACCACCGCAGATACTAAACGATGCCACCATCGACTTTTTTTTCGTCCGTATAACTTTACGATTGGTCCGCGACTTTATGACAATTATTTATTTGCTCGCTGTATGCAGAGAGATCGTTCCTCGCGGCCACATCGAATCGACATCGAGATCTGCTGTTTGCGACGTTTTATCGCCGCTTGTCCCTCGGCGGGATTAACACGGTTATTACTCGGGTCTTTCTCCCCGGCGCTTGTGTATAATTTTTGCGATATTACGAGCTACGGACGAAGGACGAAGCCGCGTTTCACCGACGGCAGAAGCGCACCGGCCGTGCACAACGCTGCCGGTTTTATTGCGACGAGAAAAGCGTCCGCTCCCGTGTGACGTGGGAAAAAAGGAAACAAATAATGAAACACATATCCCGACGCGTAGCATCTGCTTTTGTTATTGCGTATGGACGCGCAACGATTACTTAATATGCATATAACAGCGGAACAGTTTTGCGCGTTAAGGCACACGTGGAACGTACTTTCCGTACGTCGTAAAATCGTTATGGCGCGTTCGCGCTGCAGAGTCGAAACTGCAACATTTCCGTGTAACCTTTGAAAAAATTGCGATATCATCGCATTTTTATCATCGTATTTTAATTCGTAATTTCGTCGTAATTTTTAATACGAAATTCGTAACTTCGTATTTTTTTAAATACGAAATTCCTCATTTCGTTTTTTTTTTAACTCGTATTTTTTTAAATACGAAATTCGGAATTTCGTTTTTTTTTAATACGAAATTCCTCATTTCGTATTTTTTTTTAATACGAAATTCGTAATTTCGTTTTTTTTTAATACAAAATTCCTCATTTCGTATTTTTTTTTTAATACGAAATTCCTCATTTCGTATTTTTTTTAAATACGAAATTCCTCATTTCGTATTTTTTTTTAATACGAAATTCCTCATTTCGTATTTTTTTTTAATACGAAATTCCTCATTTCGTTTTTTTTTAATAGGAAATTCCTCATTTCGTATTTTTTTTAATTCATTTTTTTTTAACACGAAATTCTTAATTTCGTATATTTTTAAAATACGAAATTCGTAATTTCGTATATTTTTAAAATACGAAATTCGTAATTCCGTATATTTTAAAAATACCAAATTCGTAATTTCGTATATTTTAAAAATACCAAATTCGTAATTTCGTTTTTTTTTTAATTCGTATTCTTTTTTAAACACGAAATTGCTTCTTCGATCACTTAAATCAAATTCAAAGAAAGTGAATTAAAAACAAAAAGAAACTAATGACGATCGCTCGACGGCAATTAACTCGAAAAATGTTCCTCACTGCCACTCGAGTGCACATCGAGTGCATCGAAGACTGCAATACACGATGGAGATATATAATTCACGTGGATTTATAGCGCAGTCGGGGGGGTTCGTGAGCGGCTCGAGCAAAGATCAAATGCGCGAGTCCCCGAGATCAGCTCCCGTTCGGTTCTTTACCTCTCTCACGTTATTACCATTCCCATGGCTACCGTGCCGCGGACACTGGCAGCGCCATTGTGATATTGTTCAGAAACAGCGGTTAACGCGGAATAAAAAAAAACGCACGTCTTCTGGTTCACCGAGTGCAGCGTGTCCCGGTCATGATTTATCGAAAGTATTTCCTGAATATCCGTATTTACTGGCGAGCGAACCCCGGGAGCGAAAAGGAGCGAGCGCGGAGTTCGCATGCTGCGCTTGCTGCATTTTCTGTCGCTGGCGCCTGCCAGCTTGTTCTATCTATCGCTTCGGTTTTACACGCTCGCAGCCTCCAACGATACACGAACCTTTCAGTCCTCGCTCTACACGTTATGCTTGCCTTGCACTGCAACGAGAATGTTACGGCGATCCGAGGAGCCGGCGTTCGATATGAGAAGTCGGATAAAATGCATTGACCGAGTCTCTCTGCGTGACCGATGCAGCCGTGGCTACATGAAAACTCGTGCATGTTGCATGTTAACTCGTTGGGACGAAAGATGGTGAAACGAAAAAAAAAAAAAAAAAAATGAGTGACGAACATGAGAAGAGATAAGAAGTATGGCAGATATTCTTCTGCCATAATTATAATTATTGTATGATTTTCAAGGGCTTGTCCCGTTTATTATAAAAAAATAAATAAATAAAAAAAATAAATAAATATGTTGCGCAACTTGAATCTGTTTAGGTGTTCTTCTTTTCTTTTGTAATTTTTGTTTTTTTTTGTTTTTTTGTATATTGTTATTTGATTTTTCTTATTACCTGGTTTGTTACTCTGCCATCAATATTTGTTGTTTTTCAAGAACTTGTCCCGTCCATTGTACAAAAAATAAAATAAATAAATAAATAAATAATGGTTCATGTGGTGGATGCAGTGCAGATGTAGATCTGGGTGTCAACTTTCGATCGTTGCACTTCCTGTGTTGGTGGAGCTCAGTTAGGCAGGTCGGACATTGTCTTTGGTATCCTTTGGATCAGACTGGAAATGGTGGGAATTTTGCACGACTCGTTTCCACGGTGCTGATGTGGCTCGCAGTTTTTTTTTTTGTTTTGGTAAATGGATAGAGTGGTGAAAAAGTTCAGGATGAAGAAAGTTTGCTTCATGAGGAAGCAGAAATTACGGAAATGCATTTCCCAACAGTCACTAGAAGTTGTTTTTGTATGCAGCCATTTTTTATGATTTTTAAATGAATTTTATGATTTTTAAATTATTTTTTCTGAATCAAGCATAATATGCTTGAATTAATAAATTCCATGTTCTTTTTGTCAAATTTATTTTCTGTCTAACATGGATTGTGTAACAAAATATTTTTATGATTTTAGAGATATTTATTCACAGATTATTTTTTTATGATAATAAATTTATTGTTCTACAAAAAATAAAAAATAAAATTTAATAACAAATAAAAAAAATAATAATAATAATAAAAATTAAAATATTAGAAATTATGAATTTATTGTTCTAACTTTTAGCGAAACACTTCAGGGTTAAGGAAACTCCTAACTGCGGAAACCGATTTTTTAGCACCCGACGTTCCGCGTGGGGAGAAAATCTGCCGTCACCCAGACTCACGGTGGTCAGTATCCGGCGCGGTAACTTCCGGTGTTAAGCCGACGCGGAGCTCATTAATGGCTCCGCAATCGCGTATTAGCGTGGAGATAGTGCAGTCCGTGAGTGGGAAGCTCGTTGATCCGATTTTCATCGACGTCAGACTCGCTGTCTCGGGTTCTACGTAATTTAGTGAGCTAGTTGTGGGATAAATAGCGTGGCACGAGGCGTTACGCTATCCAATATGCATTATTTCGTTCCCACGCGAGGGTTTCTCGTGCGATCCGCGGCTCGCGTAATATGTAACACCGGAATATGTTTGGCAACGTTCACGGCCAATTTTCTCGCAAGAAGTAGAAACTCGACGCCGAATATACGGGCCGGATTTGCGCGGATTGTAAATCACGAAACCGCGAGATGTGTACGTGAAACGAGCGGATCGGTTTGCAGTCGGGTTCGAGCGGCGAAATTATCCTCGAGGCGTCGGGATTGAACGTTTTAACGATTAAACGTAACATGCAAAGAGGAAAAACGCGACAGGATGCAATAAATTAATTAAAATTGGAATCGTCGTCCGGTGAATACAGGTGGATCGATGTGCGATATATTCAGTGTTTAAATACACTCGGCAGTGATTTATAGATTTGTCGTGTCATTGGAATAATTATCAGCATCTATCGGCTGGCGTAAATGTCGATCATACCAAAAGGGAATTATAAATTGCTCGACTACGTGATTGTGATCAGCATGCTTGATTTTCACGCATTCAGGACTCCATTTTTTGCAGTAATTTAGAAAGGTGTACTGAAGAAAAATGGTGTCGGATATTCAGAAAAGCAAAGCTGGAAATTTGATTATTTTTTGCATATTTATTTTATCATAAAACAAATAAAATTTATTTGAACGAAATAAAAATTTATTTGTACGTAATAAAAATTTATTTGAATGAAATAAAAATTTATTTGAACGAAATACAAAATTTATTTGAATGAAATAAAAATTTATTTGAACGAAATAAAAATTTATTTGAATGAAATAAAAATTTATTTGAACGAAATAAATTGTATTTGATCTAAATTAATAATATTAGTCCGGCCATTAAATATATTAATTTATTTAATGGTCAGTCTAATAAGATTAAATTCGTTCAGATAAAATGTATTTAATTAAAATAAATCTTATTTGTTTCAAATAGATCCCATCAGAACGATTTCTCTGGGTGCCACGTTTAAAAGTTTGCGAGAAGAGCTCGGGGAATAAAATAAACATCTGGCTGCCTGAAAATCCAGCGCTGAAGAAAAATTGAAGTGGAATTGCTGCGTGCACTTGCGAGTCACGGGAGTTGTCACGCATTGCCGCAGCTGGGTGATTATTCTTAACGTATGTGGGGTGGAGGTGATTGTAGGCGAATGTAAATGAAAACTCGTTACGCGTCATCAGTTACAAGTCGCTGTGTTGTGGAATATAGGACGACGACCAGTTTTCTGATCTTTTAATTCGACACAACTTTTACATCCCTTTCATAAATGCATGTATGACGGATTGTGGTGATTAAGATTGTGCGCGACTTACCAGTTTTCGAGGCCACATTGCGCGAGATTAAGGACAAACAGAGGAAACCCAAGAACCAGCTGATCGTTGTCACCGTCTGAAAAAGACGAAAAACATCACATGTTAATATACACATTTTTTTCAAAATTAATTCTGATAAATATAACACGAAACATAATCATTGAATCGTTCTGCAATTTTCCATAGTTAAAAAAAAGTCTTCTGAAAAATCGCTGTCCCTCCAACGCAAAAAATACGCAACGTCTCCAATAGAAGATTAAAAAAAAAAAAAAAAAAAACAGAACAGAAAATAGAACACAAAATGCATTCTCAATAATATCTCACTGATCACGGAATCGTCCTGAAATTTTTCATAGTAAAAAAAAGTCTTCTGAAAAATCGCTGTCCCTCCAACGCAAAAAAATACACAACGTCTCCAATAGAGGATTAATAAAAAAAAAAAAAAAAAAAAACAGAACAGAAAATAAAATACGAAATGCATTCTCAATAATATCTCACTAATCACTGAATCGTCCTGCAATTTTTCATAGTTAAAAGAGTCTTCTGAAAAATCGCTGTCCCTCCAATGCAAAAAATACGCAACGTCGGCAATAGAGGATTAATTTAAAAAAAAAAAAAAAAAAAAAAAAAACAGAACAGAAAATAAAACACAAAATGCATTCTCAATAACATCTCACTAATAACTGAATCGTCCTGAAATTTTTCATAGTAAAAAAAAGTCTTCTGAAAATCGCTGTCCCTCCAACGCAAAAAAATACACAACGTCTCCAATAGAGGAATAATTTAAAAAAAAAAAAACAGAACAGAAAATAAAATACGAAATGCATTCTCAATAATATCTCACTAATCACTGAATCGTCCTGCAATTTTTCATAGTTAAAAGAGTCTTCTGAAAAATCGCTGTCCCTCCAACGCAAAAAATACTCAACGTTGGTAATAAAGGATTCATAAAAAAAAAAATAAAATAAAATAAAATAAAATGAAATAAAACAAAACAAAATAAAATAAAATAAAATAAAATAAAATAAAATAAAATAAAATAAAACAAAACAAAATAAAATAAAATAAAATAAAATAAAATAAAATAAAATAAAATAAAATAAAATAAAATAAAATAACAGTACTTGTATTTCTCGTTACGACTGCCCACGGAGGCGATTCGAGTTTCATGGTGAGCGCACGAAAGCGATTCCACGCTGATTCCCGCACCGCGGGCTGGTTAATTAAAAGTGGAAGTACCGGGGGGGGGGGGGGGGGGGGCGTCGCTCACGCGATTCTCGAAGGAAGACGAAAGTACAAGTGTCGCTTTCCGGATCTCGGCGCGACACAACCGCCGGGGCCTGGGACGTCGAGGGGTAATTAAAAATCCAGTTATTAGTAACGAGTCGCGGTTCGCGGAGGACTCGGACGGTTCCCGGCGAAGAGGTAAAAATGCTTTTTCCGCCTCCGTGTGCGTCGCCACTCGACGCTCGTAACGTTCGACATCCCTCTTCCCGCACCTCCCACGCCGATCAAACCAATCCTTCTCTAATACCGTAGAGCTGCACCCGTCAACGCTGGTGGTTAATTTATCGCGCTACTTTGCGGATCGATATCGACAGGCCTGCAGCTGCGACAGCACCGAATGTCTCAATTGCAGCTGCTGCCGAGGCTTTTTTTTTTTTTTTTTTTTTTTTTTTTCGAATCACGTTACTGTAACGAGGCTTAGGTAAGATCGTGAACCCACCGGAGTGAGATTTGCGAGCGATTTGTCGCAAGAAATCGTTACATTTTTTAATGAATTTTGCTGTCCCGCTTGAGTGGCGATAAGGCTGCCTGATTATAGACTCGAACACCACACGGAAAGAATAAAGAAACATGGATAATTGATCTAAGTCGGGGTACATTTTACTGGAATCTCCTTGAGACACGTGACGAAAATACAGACATTTTTCTTGTACTAATTCGATAGTCAAAATTTGATTATACTGGATGAAAAGCGGACTTTTTGAGATCAAATACAGTGTGATTTTTTGGCACGTATTGTGAATATTGTGATGAATGCTATTATGTAAACACATAGAATATAAAAATACACTGTAATTTTTACTAAAATAATTCTTGGTTTTCATCGCACGAAAAAAAATAATTACTGAAAATCATGAATTAAGCGACCTGCGAAGTAGATTGTCGAACTTTTTTTCCACATACCGACGTACTTTATCGAGAAATAAATATTCTTGTCAAACGAAATTGGAACAAATGCTTTTGCCTCGGTTTCGCGGTCCGCACGAATGCATACAGCAGGTGTCCGACAAAACTCGTAGCTTGTTGCATTTATAGTAATAAAAAAGTGTATTGATACTCTTGTCATGTGGCTCGTTTCACCTTTTTTTCAACATATTAAAGGAATAAATATTGTTGTCAAAACAAATTGAAACAAATGCTTCGATAAATGCGTGCAGCGGTGAACCGACAAAATTCGTAGATATTATTTCATTCAGGGATTAAATGGTTAATTAATTGTCCCGTCATACGAGGTTCATTGATTTTTTTTCTTAACCGTACAGACGAATATTTATCCCTTATTAAGGGATAAATAAGGGATAAATATTCCCCCTTTAATATTATATTTATATATTATTATTAATATTATATATATGCCTTAATAATATTATATTTATCCCTTAATAAGGGATAAATATAATATTAATATTTATCCCTTAATAATAGATTAATAATAAGGGATAAATATAATATTAATATTTATCCCTTAATAATAGATTAATAATAAGGGATAAATATAATATTAATATTTATCCCTTATTAAGGGATAAATATATCCCTTATATAATATTATAATATTATAATTAAATATAATATTAATATTTATCCCTTATTAAGGGATAAATAGTATCGACGGCGCAAAATGAAAAAATTTAATTGGCCTTTCATCGAGCCTGAAAAGTCGTCTCGCGATGGCGTCGCAACTTTTGCCTCGTTTTCACAGCCTCGGCGACGAAAGTCGTAGATTATTCGCCGCGGCCGTAAGCTCGCGTTTATCGCAATCGTTTCATAAGTGTCGCCCTATGCGATAGTAAAGCGCGGTATTCATATATTGTACACAATAAAATCGTAAATAGATCCATGAGAGCCAAGAATTCCAGCGCGTAGGCATTTCTCCCGCTCAATAAACACATACCCACACAAATGGAGCCCGAGAGAGGCGCTGGATTGCTCTCAGTTCGCGAGGTATATGGCGAACGTATACGCGTTTCTGGCTCAGCTTACAGTGGCATACTGTGCCCTGCTCCAGCGCATACCGTCGGCAAATGCGATCTACTTTCGCAGGAATGGCGTCGTGGGTCCTTCCGAGCGCGAAAATCCTCCCGCCATATTTATTTCTTACGTCGGCCCGCTCCGAACGTCGAGCCAAAAGTCACGGAGTTTCCGTGTGTGGCCGAAAAATTCAACGCCCAAAAATCCGCTCGATAACGAATCGTTTACTCGGTTGTCGAAAAAAATCGAAAATCAAGTTTTTTAAATTTTTCGCGAAAATTATAGAGTTCATAAAAAAGAATGAATTTTTTAAATTTTTCGCGAAAATTATTGCGTTTATAAAAAAATACTGATTTTTTTATTTTTCGCGAAAATTATTGCGTTCATAAAAAAATAATAATTTTTTTTAATTTTTCGCGAAAAATTATTAAAATTATAAAATTAAATTAAATAATTGTTAAAATTATTAAAAATTATTGCGTTCATAAAAAAAATAATTATGTATTTTCTGTGTAAGAACAAAAATACATATAAATAAGGAAATAGTCTAGAAATATCGAATTTAAATTTCTTGAAGAGGGATCTATATGACTTACCGTTGTAATTTTTCACCCCGCTTAAAATTCATGGTTTTCCATAATCGTAAAACCCATAATCGTCATGTAATAATTTCCCGCGCAGAAAATTATCAATTACTTCGATTCATTATGCGATTCAATGATTCTTATCCCACATTCAGGGGCTCGAGCCGATGAATGCCTAAAACGTGGGTGCATTGAAATTAGAATTCCCAGCTTGGACGCCAAGCCATGGTGAATAATTAATTAATAATACAGCCGTCGCGCTCCCTGGGATAATCGATGAATTTGGACAGCCTCGATTATCGGCGTATCCGCGTTAATTTCCAATTGCAAATCTGATTCCTATGTGCTCCTATATCTCGCGTCAAGTGCGGCCTGAAGTACCGAATCGTGTTGCATTGATAGAGAAATTTGCCGAGTGGATGGCAATTTGTTTCGGAGCTTTCGAAAGCCCGACCGATAACGCTGGTATCTTCGGGCAATAAACTTTTCCGTCGGCTCGCAAACTTTAATGCCGTCGCTATCAGGGCGCATTTTAAAACGTTGACGACGTCGCCGCGTTTCTCCCGGAATTACGCTGGACGCGACAAAGAAAGTTTTGTCGGTCGATCGCGAATTATCAGGAGGATCATAAAACGATCCCTGGGGCGGTTTGAAAGCCCCAGAAACCGGTATAGGCCGCTCGCCTATCTCGCCGAGTGTCCAGTATATCGGAACACGGAGCTTTTTCGTTTGGGAGCGACTGTGCTTTAAAAGTGGCCGTGTCGCCAACTTCCTGGCGGATACCACCAAGCGTATGCCGCACATGCGGAGTTGGAGAGGGAGATAAAAAAAAACACCGTGCAAGGATTATTCGTGCTCTGGCTGCAGCGTGAAGCTTCGGGCAAGGCTTACAGTCGAAGCTCTCGTAACATCGAAGATGCAGTAGAAAGCAGATTGTTTTGTAACTTACGAAAAAAAAAAAAAAAAATTTCCGTGTGTTAATATGTGGATCGATTGTAATTGACGTGCAAGGATTATTTCTGCTCTGGCTGCAGCGTGAAGCTTCGGGCAAGGCTTACAGTCGAAGCTCACGTAATATTGAAGATGTAATAGAAAGCAGATTGTTTTGTAACTTAAGAAAAAAAAAAAAAAAAAAAATTCCCTTGTGTTAATATGTGGATCGATTATAGTGTGGTGTAATTCTGGGTAATATGGACCAGTTCGCATCGATGCACTAGCTGTGTTAGTGAGGTTATTTAGGTTCATCAAAAAAATGTTCATAAAAAATATAAATAAAATTTAACATTACACGACTTTCTTCATAACAGTTTAGAGTGGTCCATATTCCCCAGAATTACAGTACATTCGCGTGCTAAAAGATGACTGTAATACAAATGTCAGTACGCCAATTGTGAGACTAATTCTCCACCGCTGAAGGTTTAGCCACTTAGACTCAAGGTACAGTGTAACCTTTCATATATAGCTGACCCAACATGGAGACATCCACTCTAAAAATCAAGCGTGTTGCAAGTGGGTTGTTTCTCCTATAGTTCACATTGTGACAAGAAAGAAACACGCCTGTAAGCGTGTAAAAACTCGTCTCAATGTAAAAGAGTAGAAGCCATTTTTCACGCAAGCTTCGAGAGGTTCTACTGTACCAACGAGCAGCCTATTCATTTACATACCACGAGCTGTGCCATATTAAAAGCATCCAGAGACCCGCACTGAGAGAAAAACACATGGTTGAAACAACAATATTATATTTTTACTATACAGTATAATTCCCAGGGGAGACTTTTATATTTTATAGTTACGATACGATAATGATAAAAAAATAATAGCTGCAAACATAATAATAGCTCAACTAATCAAATACATAATATCCATAGAACCAATCGATATGATCGTTCCTCCTGCGAATTAAATCGGTATTTTTTTCTCTGAGTGCGAAAGTGGCATTTATTTTTCACGTTGAATTTTCCTTATCCTCGTAGTCGTTGGAAAACGTAATTTACGAGAGCATTGACTATAGATCGTCCTCAACCTTTCTCCGGATTGCCGGTGCAGTCGCCTACCGTCCACAAAGTTGCGCGGCACTCGCACCGGTAACTTCATAAAAGGCAACATCAATAGCAATAGCGTCGTCGCATCATGCTAATAGTCGGTTGGTATCTATATATACAACACGATGAACGTCGCTCGGCCTGCAGCAGCAGCAGCAGCAGCAGCAGCAGCAGCAGCAGCAGCAGCAGCAGCAGGATGAACGTCGCGTCCTGTAACGAGAGGATGCTGCGCCATAGACCAGCATATGGCTCACCGTCTGGTTTCAGCTGCAAGCAACAGAGTCCGACGCCGCTTGGCTGGATAAAAGTTCCGGATGAGGGAAAACAATGTTATCGGATTCGCGTAATCTTCGGACTTGGCAGGGAGGCTCGTGGTACCTGTATATATATACCCCGGAGGTTGTATGCACGCCGGTTTCTCACCTAGAGACGAGAAACCGGTGTTCCTGTCTCTCTCTCTCCTCCCATCGGGCGACCACAATGAGGTGCCGCTAGCGCTGATGATAGACCGCCACACGCGTTAACGGCCCCCGTGCCTTTTTGCCATTCCTCGGCGTCATTCCCGCCGCTGCCTTTCGCCTCATTTTCCCCGTCCGCGTGCCAAAAAAATGCCCCGTTACGGGGGTAACGAGGAGACGGTGCGGTGGAAGTGATTCCGTGCGGCGCTCGGTGCGAAGGAAACAGTCTGGGAATATCGCCCTGCATAGTCGATGTGTTCGTGATGCGAAAATCCGGGGACGATTGAAGCAGGTTCAGGGAATTTTTTTTTTTACAGTTTTTTTTTTATGGACAGAAATAAAGTGAATCGGAGCGGTTCGTTTTTTTGTGTACAAACATCTTTAGGGAGGATTTTCTGGAAAAATGTTTTTGCATGATGCAAAAATCTGGGGACAATTGAAGCAGGTTCAGGGAATTTTTGTTTATTTTCTGGACAGAAATAAAGTGAATCGGGGCGGTTTCGTTTTTTTGTGTACAAACATCCTTAGGGAGGATTTTCTGGAAAAATGTTTTTGCACGATGCAAAAATCTGGGGACGATTGAAGCAGGTTCAGGGAATTTTTTTTAATTTCTGGACAGAAATAAAATGAATCGGGGTGGTTTCGATTTTTTGTGTACAAACATCCTTAGGCAGGATTTTCTAGAAAAATGTTTTTGCATGATGCAAAAATCTGGGGACAATTGAAGCAGGTTCAGGGAATTTTTTTTTATTTCTGGACAGAAATAAAGTGAATCGGGGCGATTTGTATTTTTGTGTACAAACATCCTTAGAGAGGATTTTCTGGAAAAAATGTCCTCAGCAAAAGCGTTACGGCCTCTTGGGGGAAAAAAGTGAATTTCGACAAAACGTTCTCAAAAAGCGTTACGTGAATTCTCTGTGAATTTTCGAAAAATAGAATCCTGATGCCTGCAATAGAATTCTGAAAATAAAATACTGAACAGCTAAAGATGTGTTCACATGATACTCATGAATATTGGCAGATGTATAACTCACTAATTTTGTATTCTTGTATTCAATTTACCATAATTACAGCGATATTTTCGCCGCAAGCGAATTCGCGTTTTTCCACGATGATCGATAGTGCGATTTGATGGTATCTAATATCTTAGCGTCCGGTAAAAATTGCACATTCTCAGGATAAGTCAGCTCGTATCTCAAGCTGACTCGATCCAATTCATCTCGGCTCCAAAAGGCCCCAATAATCTCTCCTATCCACCTCCAGACACGTGAATACTGCGGCGATTTTCGCGTTCCGTGGCGAAATCCGCGAATCGACGGACTCGTGGCGCTCAATGGGCGCGTCTATCTTTATATTGACGGGTTAAGTGGACGAAGCTGGTTGCGGCAGCCACCGGTTCGCGCTGTTGTGCCGTGCCCGCTGTTGCAGTCCACCCATTAGACGTCGGAGGCGAGAGAGCGAAGCCGAGATGCCGATCGAACCTCGGCGCGCTGTGTCTTGGAATCATTATTGGAGCAGGAACGCGGGTGCTGCTCCTATGACGATAAGTATAGAAGGCCAGGAGGAGAGAAACGGCAGCAGCAACGGGTCGGGTCACGCGAGCAACACGCCGCACGCCTCAACGAAGAAAGTTATATTTCGAGGCTCGTTCTTCGAGATTACAATGTGTAGTACCGCTACTTCGCACTAGTTGGAGCCACAATATTCAGAGAGTAAAAAGAAAAGGGGGGACGCTTCCCCGGCGTCCGCCATCTTGCTATCTTCATAACGTTTTTTGTGCTAGCACAAGTCACATGTAGGAGAGAATTTTATTGAGATTTTTCTACGAAACTTACGAAATAATTCGAGAATATCACGGGGATTCAACATGGGAAGCTCCAAGAAACGAAAATCGTCCAAGAAACGCTCTCGAGAGAGAGATTCGTCCCCATATTTACGAAAAAAGATACAGAGGTTAGAAAGGCAACTGTCGGCGAGACGAGCCGAATCCACACCAGGTAAGTTCATGGAAGTATTGTCCTCGGGGGGTTTATCGACGGTGTTGTCTTGAAAGGATTGAGACACCACCGTGCGTTTGTGGCTGGTAAATTTTGCACGAAGGAGGCAATAACCACCAGTGCTGTAAATGGCTTTTTCCGTCCTCACAGACATTACAACCCCCGAGCACGACAAGGAGAATCATCCTCAGAATCGAGACGGCGCATCATCGTCCAAGGAAAAGATTCCTGCACAGGCAGATAATTTGCCTGCGACACAGAAGTCAAATTCTGTCCCTCCGCAGTCTGAGATTTTATCTGTCAAACAAAATTCAGCTACTGCGCAGCCTGACATTGTCTCTGTCGAACAAGATTTAGTTACTGCGCAGCCTGCTGATTTGGCTGCGGAAGGATCGCTTGGAGAAATTTCATTTTCTGAGACTGCGTCGCTGCCAGAAAAATCAGAAGAAGCTCAGGTCAGCGAAAAGAAGAGTTTGGATGATGAGACTCGAAAGGCCATCGGTGAGGATTCTGCGAACACACAAAAGAGGGAATTGACTCTACACCCACAGCTCGTGGCCATATGGGCTCCATGGATATCTGCTGGTATTTCAAAGGAGGCAATAGCAGAGCTCCTCGACAAATACCCCAGGAAGGGGAATTTGAATCTCGAGGCCCCGGAACTAAATCCGGAGATTGTAGTTATCTTAAATGAGTCAGGCAAAAAGAGAGATAACCTCTTTATTCAAGAGCAGAATTATGCGGCTTCCGGAATGTCAGCTCTAGGTCAGGCTGTTTCAATGATTCTTGACGACGAGGAAGAACCGATCGATCGGTTGAAGTTGCTGCAGAAGCTCGGAGACGCAGGAAAGTTGTTCGCACAACTTCACTTTCAGATTTCGTTAGCCAGAAAAGCATATATTGCGCCTGTTCTGACAAAACAGACTAAAGAATTGCTGCAGAAAACATCGCCGAGCTCTCTGCTTTATGGCGATAAGTTAAGCGAGATGGTAACGACCGCGAGATCGACGGAAAAACTGGGGAAGGATCTGAAATACCAGGCACCTTCTTCTTCGTCGAGTATTCCGAAGAAGAATCCTCCGCAAACAGCTCACCGGTCTTTAAACTGGAGGGGCTCTTTTCCGAAACGGGGAACATCGTATCAGAGCCAGCGAGGCGGGCATCAGAAGACGACGTTCTCCAAAGGGTGGCGTTACAACAATCCACCGCAGAACAATTGGGCCAGCCAGAACAAAGGTTCAGTCCCGCGAGGGGGGAAACAGTAGTTGATGCGGAGGTAAGACATACGGCAGGTCGACTTAAGAAATTTTTGGGAGCATGGAAAAATATTACGTCAGACAAATTTGTACTCGAGTGTATTCGAGGGTATAAAATACCACGCCTTACGACAGTAGTAGAAGCGGCGAATCGAGTCGTTACTCTTTCGAAAGTGGAAGAGCGAGACATGGAAATTGCAATACGTCAATTGTTGGTTAACGGCGCCATTACAGAATGCGAAGCAGTAGAGGGACAATTCCTTTCGTCATATTTTTTGGTTCCAAAACCTAATGGTAGTAAGCGATTCATTTTGAATCTGAAAGATTTGAATACGTACGTCGAGACTTCACATTTCAAATTCGAAGATAGAAGAACGGCGACAAAACTCGTTACTCACAACTGCTTCATGAGTAGCCTAGATTTA
Organism: Pimpla rufipes; assembly: GCA_963932165.1. Classification (NCBI taxonomy): domain Eukaryota; kingdom Metazoa; phylum Arthropoda; class Insecta; order Hymenoptera; family Ichneumonidae; genus Pimpla; species Pimpla rufipes. The sequence goes on along the minus strand of OZ010641.1, from coordinate 12,739,125 downwards.
AAGGACGCTTATTTCTTGGTCCCGGTCGATAGGGAGGACAGGAAATTATTGCGATTCAGATTCAGGGAAAATATTTTTGAGTTTACTTGCCTCCCTTTTGGGTTATGTACGAGTCCCTATGTCTTTACCAAGATTATGAAGCCGGTCATAAATATGTTACGGAAGCAAGGTCTAGTGTCAACAATATATTTAGATGATATTTTGTGTTTTGGGGAAACGCGAGAAGCATGTCTACGAAATGTCGTGACAACAAGAAAATTGTTAAGTTCTTTAGGTTTCCTTATTAACGAGGAGAAAAGCTCAGGTACCCCGGACACTAAATGCAAGTATTTGGGTTTTATATTTAATTCGGAAGACATGTCTGTTGAGTTGACATCAAAGAAGAAACAGGCGTTAGGCGTATTAGTAAAGGATTATATTAAAAAGGAGACGTGCAAAATTAGAGATTTTGCGCACTTAATCGGGTCTTTAGTTGCAGCGTGTCCTGGCGTACAATATGGAACGCTTTATACGAAGATTCTCGAGCGCGAAAAATTTTTGGCCTTAGGTATACACAATCAGGACTATGAACAAGAGATGTCTCTTAACAACGATACGAAAAAGGATTTACAGTGGTGGAAACAGATCATTCCGCGCGCGCGGAAGCCCATTCTGCAGTCTAAATTTGTAAAAGAAATTTTCTCAGATGCATCCCTTACCGGATGGGGCGCACACTGTGAGGGCAAAAATGCGAACGGGTTTTGGACCGAATTTGAGAGAAATTTACATATAAATCACCTGGAGTTGATTGCTGCCCTCTTAGCATTGAAATGTTTTGCTGCGGATAATCACGATTGCGAAATTTTGTTAAGAATCGATAACACGACTGCGATAGCGTATATCAATAGAATGGGTGGGGTGCAATACCCAACATTGAACAAATTAGCTAGAGATTTGTGGCAATGGTGCGAAGAGCGAAGGATCTGGGTGTTTGCTTCGTATATCCCCTCAGTGGAGAACGTTGATGCTGATAGAGAATCGAGGACGACGAGCATTGATACTGAGTGGGAGCTGGCTGCCTTTGCTTTTAATAAGATAGTTAGACTATTTGGTCGACCCGAGATTGACCTTTTCGCATCGAGATGTAACGCAAAAGTTCCGAGGTTTTGTGCTTGGAAACGGGATCCGGAGGCTTTCGCTATTGACGCTTTCACTGTAAATTGGGGAAATTTGAGATTTTATGCTTTCCCCCCGTTTTCGATGATTTTAAGAGTTCTGCAGAAGATAAAGACGGATAAAGCGAGTGGAATTGTAGTAGTGCCTTTTTGGCCTACACAACCATGGTTTCCCGTCTTCATGCACATGGTAATTGGTGACGTTGAGGTGTTTGCGCCATCGCATAATTTGCTTTTGTCACCTTGCAGGTCCTTAATCCATCCACTCGCGAATCAGCTTACCCTGGTTGCCGGAATGCTCTGCGGACGGTTTACAAAAGGAAACACCTCTCTGACAGTGCAATAGAGATCCTAATTGCATCATTAACGGAGTCTACAATTCGACAATACAATTCCGGGTTAAAAAATTGGTGGACATTTTGTGAAGTACGTGGGTGTGATCCGTTTCAAGTTAACGCAGAAAAGATAATAATTTTCTTAACAGAGCGATATGAACGCGGCGCTTCGTACGGCACACTTAATACGGAAAGATCAGCGATCGCTTTAATAAGTCAGACGGACCTCTCGAAAGATTCCAGCATTCACCGTTTTTTCAAGGGTGTTTATAAATTGCGTCCGACAAAGCCGAAATTTGAATCGATCTGGAATATTGAGCAAGTACTGACCTGGGCAGAAACACTGGAACCTTTGGAAACACTGGATCTCACACAACTAACTTATAAGCTAGTCATTCTGTTAGCGTTGGCAACTGCGCATAGAGTTCAGACTCTATCGCTCATAAAGATCGACAACATTTCTCAGAGACCAGATGGTGTAGAGATTAGAATTACGGATCCTATAAAAACATCAAGGGTAGGTGCTCCACAACCGTCCTTTTTTCTCCCCTTTTTTAGAGAAAGACAAACAGCTTGCGTAGCAAGAGTTCTTGTCTGCTACTTAGAAACCACAGAGCAACGGAGGAACTCTATTAACAGCCTTTTTATCACTGTCAAAAAGCCGTATCGCGCCGCATCGTCGCAAACTCTCAGTAGATGGATTAAGACAGGTTTGGCACTATCAGGCATAGATTCTCGTTTTACGGCCCACAGTACTAGGCATGCTGCTACATCCGCAGCTGATCTTAAGGGCATAGATATAAGTATTATTAAGAGTACAGCTGGTTGGTCTGAAAATTCGCAAGTGTTCGCGAAATTTTATAAACGCACAGTCGAGCCCAACAGAGGTACGTTTGCCTCTACTGTCCTTGGCGAGGATTCGTAATTAAGTTTAATTATATTCAGCTTAATCGTTGTGCGACAGACCAAATTGCTAATGTTTGTTAATCTCAATAAAAGTTTGATATGAATAAATCAGTTTGATATGAATAAAAACCGGGTAATTCGGTAATGTTTGGAAGTTAACTCTAAACATCTACACATTGTAATCTCGAAGAACGAGCCTCGAAATATAATTAAAAATCAAACGAACTTACCTGTAAGTGAAGTTCGATTGAAATTATATGAGAGGCTCGTTCGAGATGATTACAACCCACCCTTACCCTCCCTAATCAACAGTTTTTATTTCATATAATATTTAGCTCTAAACTTTATGAAGATAGCAAGATGGCGGACGCCGGGGAAGCGTCCCCCCTTTTCTTTTTACTCTCTGAATATTGTGGCTCCAACTAGTGCGAAGTAGCGGTACTACACATTGTAATCATCTCGAACGAGCCTCTCATATAATTTCAATCGAACTTCACTTACAGGTAAGTTCGTTTGATTTTTAATTAGTTGCCTAGCTGCAGCAGCAACAGCACTTCTCGAGGTCTCGCTATGCATAGGAATTGGCGTGAAGCTTTATCGGACACACAAGCGACGAGACCCCGTGGAATGAAACAACAAACTGCCTATCGATTCACTTATGTTAATTAATTCATACTGTACTTGAATTCGCTTAAAGCGCAGGCCTTCTGCCTAAACATTCCACGTACATTTTATAATGATGTTGAAGTTTGCATCGTTGGAATACAACGAAATTGAGAAAAAAAAAATTAATTCCAATTAACCCAAGTGATTAAATTACACGGAAAAAAAATATCATTGATTCAATAAAACCGTGGATTGCGGGCTGCAAAAAACAAGTGTCAAATCAATGTCACTTCTAGTTCCTACAATTTTTTATGATATTGAAACGATAACTTCAAAATAGGCAAAAGAATATTTTATTGTTTCAATGTTAAATCGGATTGTGACAACGATAACTGGAGTTAATTTTAAAACATTGTTATTGGCAGCCCTCAATCCACGGTTTTATTGAGTCAATTATATTTCTTTCCCCGTGTAGGTATAAAACGTTATCATACCAATTAGTTCCTGTGATTATTATTATAGCTAATTTCATCATTTGGGTTAATCAGAATTAATTTTTCTTTCTGATTTTCGTTGCATTCCAACGATGCAAAATTCAACATGATATTTTATAGGACTACAGGATCCACACAAACGCGATAGGATTCGAAACAATTATGCAGCGTAGTCTCTATTCATCTTATGCGCTGGTTTTACCGCGTTGCTAAGCGTAAACAAGACACGATATAAATGTCACGCGGGGTCCGCCGGGGCAGCGATGATAACAAGGTCGGTGAGATAATGGATCTCCTTTCTGGAGCAATGAAATTGTTTTGCGTGCTTTCTGTGTACACCACCGGGTGTTTACCAATGACGGCGTTGAGCCCACAATGACCTCCGATTCACGGAACCGAAGACCCTCCGTGCATAAATTAACCCATCTCGCACGTTGGAAACCCCATGTAATTCAGAGTGGTTTGAAAAATAAACAGTTCTCTTCCTACCAACTGATTCGTCGTATTTTCCCAGTTTGTCAGACCCAACAACTCTACGTTCCACAAACATTATTTTTTCAATTTCATAACTGCAATGTTAAAAATACTTAGAGTAAAATTACTATACAGTGCTGTAAAATTAATGTACAATTCTGCTAAATTCGTTACAAAAATCATATTCATTGATGCCCAGTATACTAAAATTGATTTTCAGTCTCCGAAATTCGTTACAAAAGTCGTGATTTCATGTAAGTTAACTTTAATTTTACCGCACGTGCATTGAATTTTTGTTTTCTTTCGTATTAAATAAATGAAAATATTAAATTGAATAAATTAAATAAATTAAATAAATGAAAATATTAAATTAAATAAATTAAATAAATTAAATAAATGAAAACATTAAATTAAATAAATTAAATAAATGAAAACATTAAATTAAATAAATTAAATAAATGAACATATTAAATTAAATAAATTAAATAAATTAAAATATTAAATTGAATTTCCTACACAGGTTCCGTAAAAATACTGGACATTAATTCCTATACACTATACGAATTTTCCAAATATTTTCAACAGTGAGCTATTTAACTGGAGCGACGCAACATCTAGCGAACGAGATAATTTTTTCTTGCTGTGGAAACCACCGCGACACGTGTTGTGTTATCAAGCGTCAATGACCCGCTGTGTACTTCACGCCCAAACTTGTCTCGACATCGGTGGCACATGGAGAAAACGTCGGAGGGCAAAAAAAAACAAAAAACAACGCCCAGAGTCCGTCAACCGGACAGGCTATAAAAGCCGGGTGAGCTCGAAGAAATGGCACAACAAGCGCGAACAGTCAGCATGAAACTCCTCGGCATTGTGTTCCTCCTCCTCGTGGGACTGTTCCTCGTCGCTGGCACGGCGCACTCGCAACACGCGGACAGACATCAGAACATGAAAGGCTGCCTCGAGGCGTACCTGAAAGAGCACCCCCACCCCACCGAGGATCAACTGAAGCACACGGGTTGCAACAATCCTATACTGTGAAGCTCCTCGACATGAAAACCGGGAGCTCTGGGACCCGACGGATCGCTTGGCGGAGTTCTGAGTCAACGCAAACTGCTGAATCCAATCAACATGGACGAAAGGAGCATCAACGTCGGCTCGTTTCATTGCTGGAAAATCGCTTTTATCGAACTGATCTGTTTCTCGACGATGTACAAAACTACCGTGTAAATATACTTTTTTGAACCGTTGCTGTTTGCTTCATGATTCCATCAGTCCAAACTGCGAGGAGCGAATTCGTTGAAGTTTGCATCGTTGGAATGCAACGAAATTGAGAAAAAAATTGATTCCAATTAACCCGAGTGATGAAAATAGGTATAAAAAGTTATCATACCAATTAGTACCTGTGATTATTTTTTATAGCTAATTTCATCATTTGGGTTAATCAGAATTAATTCTTTTTTCTGATTTTCGTTGCGTTCCAACGATGCAAACTTCCACATCATTCCGAAATTGCGTTCCTTGTCAAAACAAAATGCATGATCCATGTCATCCATAAAATTTGCCATAAAAGTATAAAAAGTGATCATACCAATTATTTCCTGCGATGATTTTTTATAGCTAATTTCATCATTTGGGTTAATCAGAATTAATTCATTTTTCTGATTTTCGTTGCATTCCAACGATGCAAACTTCAACATCATTCCGAAATTGCGTTCCTTGTCAGAACAAAATGCATGACCCATGTTATCCATAAAATTTGCCATAAAAGTATAAAAAGTGATCATACCAATTATTTCCTGCGATGATTTTTTATACCTAATTTCATCATTTGGGTTAATCAGAATTAATTCTTTTTTCTGATTTTCGTTGCATTCCAACGATGCAAACTTCCACATCATTCCGAAATTGCGTTCATTGTCGGAACAAAATGCATGATCCATGTTATCAATAAAATTTGCCATAAATCTATAAAAAGTGATCATACCAATTATTTCCTGCGCTGATTTTTTATACCTAATTTCATCATTTGGGTTAATCAGAATTAATTCTTTTTTCTGATTTTCGTTGCATTCCAACGATGCGAACTTCCACATCATTCCGAAATTGCGTTCCTTGTCAGAACAAAATGCATGATCCATGTTATCAATAAAAATTGCCATAAAAGTATAAAAAGTGATCATACCAATTATTTCCTGCGATGACTTTTTATCACTAATTTCATCATTTGGGTTAATCAGAATTAATTCTTTTTTCTGATTTTCGTTGCATTCCAACGATGCAAACTTCAACATCATTCCGAAATTGCGATCCTTGTCAGAACAAAATCCATGATCCATGTTATCCATAAAATTTCCATAAAAGAATCTCCTACGGATTTCGATCGTCCTCCTTGTCCAACTGCTTTTCCCACCTTTACCGAAAGACAAAAGAAAAAAAAATCGCTTCGGCTGCAGCCTGAAAAAATTCCGATGTACCGTAAAATTCGCGAGCGTCACTGGAACAAATCGACGCGACCCGAGGGGTCCAAACACCGAGTGTTCGGCTCATTTGGGACACACGAAGTGAGCCACAACAGTCGCGCTTATTATCTAATCTATCGCAATGATCCTTCGTCAGACAAATTCGACGACACTTCCCATGGCATCATCGGTGACGTGGTGGCTCCCATTAAGGCTCGTGAAGCTCAACTCTATAAAAGACCTCGATGTGTTCGACGGTCGTCAGAGATCGCCTGTAAACAGTCGCCATGAAACTTCGTAACATTTTGCTCTTCCTCATTCTGGGCTTGTTCCTCATCACCGATGCCTACAACATACGGCGCTCGCGGGGAAAAATTCGCAACCGCTGGTGCCGACCGTTCTGTCAGCCTTTGACCCTTCCCCGAAGATTCAATCCGTCGTGGAAGAAAGTCATCAGCGTCAGGACCTGAGTAAACAACAAAAGCTTGACGGAAAATCTGACGTCAACCGCGGTGTTTTCCAGCGCAAACGAGTTCAACGAATATGACGACAGTGATTTTGCCACATTTGGGTTCGGCAACAACCGTGAATTGTTCCGCGTTTTCACCAACTCGTTTTGACGTTTTGTGATGGAGGAAACATCTGCCAGTTGCCACCAGAGTGGATCGCATCCTGTGCCACGAATTTTCCGACGAGCCTAACAAGACTGTTCCAGTGCTTTTTGTAGTCTTTCTTTATACTGACAATGTGACGACAATAAAAATATCTTAAAACATCTTCATTGGTAAAAATAAAAACGTAACGTTATTACATCATCCTTGCAGACCCTACATAAAAAAGTCTTCTTCCCAGTCACGCTCTCGTCATCCAGTGTCGCAAAATACACACTGAGAGAAAAACACGTGGTTGAAACAATAATACTATATTTTTACTATACAGTATAATTTCCAGGGGAGACGTTTATATTTTATAGTTACGATAACGATAATAAATAATAATAATAATAATAATAATAATAATAATAATAATAATAATGAAACGAAATTCAGAAAAAAATTAATTCTAATTAACCCAAATGATGAAGTTAGGTATAAAAAGTCATCATAATAATTAGTTGCTATGACTTTTTATACCCAATTTATTAATTTAGGTTAATCAGAATTAATTCTTTTTCTTCTGAATTTCGTTGCATTCCAACGATGCAAACTTCAACACCATGAATTATATCTTTACAGTTGGACCAACTATTCTACTATATTTATCTCCGTCCAGCGTTTCTCCTTTTCTGCCAGAAACGCTGGACAAATTCACTTCAAACAAATCTCACCATTTCAATTTACTCGAAGATCAAAGCCATCTCAGCATCGGTATTCAGACACTGAGAGTCGTCGGTGGTTATAAAAAAAAAAGAAAAAAAAATCCCTCGTTCAACGCGTAGGTTTCGAGGGGTCAAGAATTCGCACCTCATCCGCCGCCAACGGCGGACAAGACAAAGAGCAACGGTAATCGAGCAGATCAGGCATTCATGATCCCCTCGCTCGTGATGCGTGCCGATGTGCTGCACCTGCGGAGGAGAGCCGCGGCGCTTTCGCTCAAAGTTCATCGCCGCAGCGTCGAGTGTAACTATCGGTATATATACGTGGCTCGCTCTTTTATAAAACGCGTGTGGGCGCTCGGGCACTTTCCTGCATAGAAGCATCGCGAGAGCGCCGTCAGAAGTCGACGCGCGTTTCGCAGCCAGTGGAGTTCCGTGTATCTCGCAGGCGTTCGCTGGAATTTCCAAGGTTTACGAGACGCACGAAGGAGGGAAGCCTGGTCCAAGATCTCTTCGCGCGCGCCTCGAGCTTCTCGCGGGTTGCACAGCGAGGAGGAAGGCAAAAGAGCTGCTGAGGCTGCGAGAGACGTGAAGATCAGCGGCCACGAGAAAACTGGGCTATTTCCACGTGGTCGGACAACGCCGGAGCCTCTTCTCTGATACGCCGATATATCGACCTATCGAATATCTTCGCTCGCGCTTACGCGCAAAATAAATGCATAGCGTGCGCGCTGCGCTCGGCTTCTTCCGTCGGGACGTTAAGGTAGTCCTTGCGACCGATATTCATTTCGCATAAATTCGAGTAATTTGAGAGAGAATTACGAACATTTCTCGATGGTACGAAAATCGGAAATAATTCATGCACATTAAAGGTACTGAAAAGATTAATTTTGTATAATAATAATTCTAAAATGTTATTAACAAATTGATGAAAAAAATATTGTTTAACAAATTTGTCGATGACCCAACTTTTTTTTTTATGAAAATGATTCGTTCATTTTTCTGAATACGTATGAATTTTTTCAGATTTTAGAGTTCACTTTGAAATTCGTGTGTTTTTATAGGGAAAATATGTGAAAATTCAAAGTGAACTCTAAAATCTGAAAAAATGCATACGTATTCAGAAAAACGAAGGAATCATTTTCATCCACAAAAAAACTTGGGTCATCGAAATATTTGTTAAACAATGTTTTTTTTCATCAATTTGTTAATAACATTTTCGAATTATTATTGTGCAAAATTAATCTTTTCAGTGCCTTTAATTTGCATGATTTTTTTCAGATTTTTATATTATCGAGAAATGGTTGCAATTGTCTCTCAATTTTCGAAAACTTATGCGAACTCGACACCAGGCGCAAGGACTACCTTAAGGCGATCACGCTATTACGTTTATCCGGACACCTCGCCGCAGCGACGTGACGCGGGGATAACGTCTGCGGTGGTGGAGGGAAACGTGGGTGCGAGGGAAACGCGAAATTATGATCATCGTGGCTGCGTGGCGACGGGAGGGTATCAGGAGGACCCAGGTGCCCGCGACGATACCGACCAATACACTCGGCAAATATACGGACTATGTTATATTAGGTATATACGATGCCATGTACAGCGCTTTCCGCGCCAAGTGATATAAAAATATATATATAAAAAATATAATGTATAAAAATACAATATAAAAAAAAATCGTCCCTGTGAATCCGTAGTAGTAGTGTAGTAAAAAACAAATTAAATGAGGCAAAAAAATTATAAAATAAATTAAATGATAATGATACTTAAATTGAATGAATTTCTTTAATCGTATTATTAAATAAAATAAATTAGGCAATATTAATATTAAATTATTTGATATTATAAATAACATTAAATGAGGTAAAAAATTATATGAGGCTTACTTTCGAAATTTTGCCTGCCACAGAAAATGCTCGGAAATTCTTCGGGCTTCGCACGGAAAGTCCTGTGCGCTATCGCCAGCTCAGCGCGTAACAAACGCTTATGGCAGGCACTCGAATTGCAGACCCTCATTTGACGTTAAATTATTTATCAAAATGCTGGGTTCCGATTGCTCCGAATGCAATTGAAAACACCTGCTGGTAGGACGCTAGATCAAAGGCATCGGCAATGCGGCTCATTGGATGTAGATACGTAACGCTGGTTTTCGTTTCGTCGATTCTTCCTGTTTAAGGTATGATTTAGGAGAGTCGTCGAATGGCTATAAGGTAAAGGCCCCGGTTTCGGCCTTTTTACTATATTTTTATTTCAAATGATTGTTTTCTGTATTTTTATGTTGATACTTCGAAAGTATTCATAAATAAATTAACGAATTAAAAATTAATTCTAACTAATTCTAACTAATTTTAAATCAATGTAATAATCTAATTATAAATTAATTTAATAAACTAATTATACGTTAATTTAACAAACCAAGTATACATTAATTTAATAAACTAATTATAAATTAATTTAACAAACTAATTATAAATTAATTTAATAAACTAATTATAAATTACTTTAATACACTAATTATAAATTAATTTAATAAACTAATGATAAATTAACAAGTTTATCGATACAATTTTGTTTCATTTTAATAATAAAAATAATTCTGTGCTTTCGAAAGCTGTGATCGAAGCTAAGCCAAAGGTGAAAAAAACCGGTACCTTTACCTTAGGAGTTTCAGAGAGCTCGTTGGGCGTGCAGTCAGTCCGATTATGCGGAATCCGGGTGATGTTGTAATATTACACTTGGCTAGTACGCGTGTTATGGTGTATTACGTTCTGGTCGAGACGGCGACAAAGGAGAGTACAAGAGAATCCCGAGCACTCGGGGATTGTCGCGCGCAGTGAGAGGTACAAGTCCAGAATGGCACACATGGCTGTGGCGTGTATATGCCGCAGTCGACAATGGCGAATTACCTTTCTGCAATCTGCCTTATTAATCTGAAAACTGTGCGCTCGGTGTGTCTCTCAGGCTTCCTTTTATTATACGACGGGGAGTCACGTGTTATCTAAGTCGGAAGCAAATCGCTGAGCTCTCTACTGATGCCTACTGAGGCCCGAGTACGTGCGGGCCAAACGTGTATACAGCGTGTATTGCGAGGCGAAACTCAGGAGCGACGTAATGAGAATCTGATATCTCAAAAAACGTGCGAAAGGATGTTGGACGGCTGAATTAGGAGGCGAACCCGGAATTTCGTTTATTCGGTAGGATTCCTAACTGACGCGGACGTAACGAAACACGTCCGTAATGGCAGCCGAAGACTCGGCACGAGGAAAATATTCCAGTACTAAGATCAGAAAAACCTGCACGACAATCAATTAATTACAATCAGTGGATGAAAAAATTAAATAAAATTTGTTATTTATTTTTATTTTTTTATTTTTTATTTACTTATTTATTTTTTATTGACTTATTTATTTTGTATTTACTTATTTATTTTTTATTTACTTATTTATTTTTTATTTACTTATTTATTTTTTATTTACTTATTTATTTTTTATTTACTTATTTATTTTTTATTTACTTATTTATTTTTTATTTACTTATTTGTTTTTTATTTACTTATTTACCAATTTGTTTTTTAAATTAACCCCAAAAATTTGGGGTCAATTTAAAAAAATTATTTTTGGCAGCCCGCAATCCGGTTTTATTAAATCAATGACATATTTTTTTTTTTTTTCGTGTAAGAGGAGTAGCCGGGAGTTGACAATATTTTCTAATTTCATCAAGAAACTCGACCTCAATAAGTTGTTAAAGTTACGAAGAAATAAAAGTTGCGAAGAAATAAAAGTTGCGATGAAATAAAAGTTACGAAGAAATAAAAGTTACGAAGAAATAAAAGTTGCAAAGAAATAAAAGTTGCGATGAAATAAAAGTTACGAAGAAATAAAAGTTGCGAAGAAATAAAAGTTGCGAAGAAATAAAAGTTGCGAAGAAATAAAAGTTGCGAAGAAATAAAAGTTGCGAAGAAATAAAAGTTACGAAGAAATAAAAGTTACGAAGAAATAAAAGTTACGAAGAAACAATCCTCGACGTTTTTTTTTTTTTTTTTGCAATTTTATGACCAAAGCTTTCGGCGACGCTGACGCAAACGGCGAAATTATCTGTTGGCGCCTTCGACCCCGCCCTGCCGATATACACCAACGAAACGGCAACCTGTCCGCGCGAAATTGGCGAGAGCAAAGCTCACAGTCGTTCCCACGTCGAGCGGGGAACCAACTGGTCACCGCACGATTTCTGCTCGCTGGACACAGAGAGCGGGCCCAACACACCAGTATTTAGCAATTACGCTATGCCCACAAGTGTGGAAGTGTGCGTGTGTTGAGCGGGTGGTGGTGGTGGTGGTGGTGGAGGATCAGCGCGACAGACGCAAGTACAATGCGTTGCTCGCTTTACGAGGCAGTCAATACGGACAACGTGACCGGGCGCGAAGCGCGGTGCGGTCCGCAGCGTGCGGTAACGCAACCACATCGGCCCCCACAGACACGCTGCGTTCGTGCGGCACAACTCCAATAGCAATTGTGTATTAGAGAACGTGTTCGCCTCTGGTGCAGCCTGCGGTGCAACTGCATACGATTACTTCACACGTGCACATCCAATACGGTATGCAAAGTGTATTTCTCCTAAAGTCACTGCGCAACTATAATGCCCGGGTAATCCACACCGGGCTTTTTTTTTCAATTTTAATTAACGGTGTCGCCACGGAAAATGTTGGAATGAAAATCTCCGAGTGAAATAAAAAATACACTGAAAAGTGCATCGTTGGAATGCAACGAAATTCGGAAAAAAATTATAATTACCCCATATGATGATGAAATTAGGTTTAAAAAGTCATCATATCAATTAGATTCTATGATGATTTTTTATACGTAATTTCATCATTTGATGAACATTTTACATTTTAATTAACTTTTTTTTACCTTTTAATTAACGGTGTCGCCGTGGAAAATGTTGGAATGAAAATGTGCGAGTGAAATAAAAAATACAGTAAAAAGTGCATCGTTGGAATGCAACGAAATTCAGAAAAAAATTATAATTACCCCAAATAATGAAATTAGGTTTAAAAAGTCACCATATCAATTAGATTCTATGATGATTTTTTATACGTAATTTCATCATTTGGGTTAATTCGAATTTTTTTTTCTGAATTTCGTTGCATTCCAACGATGCAGACTTCAACATCGTTTTAAGTTTAATTCGTCAACTTATTAGATAAATTTAATTGAATCAATTCCCGTATTAAATTTATGTATTTATGTAAAAGTATTTATGTAAAAGAGTTTTACATAAAATGTCCTTTGCCTGTAATGGAAGCTCATGCAAAATATTTTGAACAGTGTAATGTATCACCGCTCCACATGAAAAAAAAAAAAATTCTCGCAACGTTTATAAAGCTTCATCATGGTGAAGCTTTATAAATTTATAAAGCATTTATTTATAATGGTGCTAATTTACCATTTTGTGCTCAATTTTTGCAGCCAACTTTTTGTCAATGTTCAATTGCTGAAGTGATTCGCGCTGTTGGATCAGAAGATATCGCAGCACTCCGGGTATTATAATATGCATGTGGAAGGTGTATTTATACAGCAGAGAGGATGCACCTGTTCTTGGCCTTCGAGCATCTAATATAGCGAGCGTCGGGCCCCCTCGGTGTCTCGAGGGCAACAAAGGGGCGCTTCTTCCGCTTTGAATATATTTGCTTGAGAAAGTTCTTTCTCCCAGCGGAGTGCAGGCCTTGAAGCTACCGGCTTAATGGACAGCGCGTCCTTTTACTTGCTTCGTTATTAGTCATCTATTCTTTTAAATCAGAAATAATTAGGCATCAAAGACACTGAAATGCAAATAAGTTGGAATTATTTAACCATCTACTTCTTTCGTATGACGCTTTTGTTATAAATAGATTCGGCAATATATTGCTTTCGTAATGTTATTTATATACAAATTAAATTACGAAGGCATTTAATTTATTTAATTTTTCTTAATTTATTAAATTTATCTAATTTAATTTATATAGCCTTCGTAATTTAATTTATATATAAATTAAAGTACGAAGTCAATATAAATTAAATTTACCCATAATGTAATGATAATTTTTTCCTACACTGTTAAATCATTACTTTTTATTGTAACCTGCTTTAAAAATACCTTCGCCAAGACAATTACATAAAAAATCCTTTCGTCCATACTTATAACTCTAATTCTAATTTTTTCCCTACAGCCTAAGTCATGATGATTTTTTGTTACAACCAGCTAAAAAAAATTACACACACGGTGCAATGATACGTATAACTCTAATTACAATTTTTTCCTGCAGTGTAAGTCGTGACTTTTTGTTACAACCGGCTTCAAAATACTAAAATACTAATAAATACTTTAAAATACAAAAAAAAATTACACACACCGTGCAATGATACGTATAACTCTAATTACAATTTTTTCCTGCAGTGTAAGTCGTGACTTTTTGTTATAACCTGCTTTAAAATACTAAAATACTAATAAATACTTTAAAATACTAAAAAAAATTACACACACGGTGCAATGATACGTATAACTCTAATTACAATTTTTTCCTGCAGTGTAACTCGTGACTTTTTATTACAAACTCCTAAAAAAAAATTACACGCTGCAATGTCAAGAGTCCTGTTGGTCATCGAGCAACATGCGCGAAGCTGCTGTACACGGGCGGGTCAGTCGTTCGATCGTATCGTTACACATCCAACAACCACCCCGCGGGGCACACGTCGTATATGTAATAGCCCAGCGTACCATCCTCACGGATTATCGAGTTCGGAATTTGTTATACGAACGAAGCGGCCAGGAGCAAACGAGCGTGGAGGACGGTGGCGAGCTGCCGAGGGGTGCAACGGCAACGCGATTATTTATCGCTCATTATAATGCGGCTACTTTGGGGCATGCGCGACAACGCGCGATTCACCCCCGAGGAATCGGGAGCGGGCGATCGAGAGATATCGATAAGATATCGAAAGGGATACCCGACCGCGCCGGCCGCCTACGATTTATCGAGTATCATGCGTGCACCGCGCCAGGAAAGACCGTCTTCCGCGGTTACGTCGCCGTAGGCGTCGCTGCTGGACCATCAAATTTACTCTTAATCCTCAACTTGGTATAAATCGTTATCGGTGTCCTAATAAAAAAAATAAAGATATATAATTAGGTATTAAAGATCTTTTGAAGAGGATCGAATGTCTCTTAAAAAAATCAGTGAGTAAAATCTCTTGTCATGTAAAAAGGGCATATGAGAAAATTATCTTTATTTTCTAAAAATAAAAATAAATTTACTCTTAATCCTCAACTTGGTATAAATCGTTATCGGTGTCCTAATAAAAAAAATAAAGATATATAATTAGGTATTGAAGATCTTTTGAAGAGGATCGAATGTCTCTTAAAAAAATCAGTGAGTAAAATCTCTTGTCATGTAAAAAGGGCATATGAGAAAATTATCTTTATTTTCTAAAAATAAAAATACATTTACTCTTAATCCTCAACTTGGTATAAATCGTTATCGGTGTCCTAATAAAAAAATAAAGATATATAATTAGGTATTGAAGATCTTTTGAAGAGGATCGAATCCGCCTTCAAAAAATCAGTGAGTAAAATCTCTTGTCATGTAAAAAGGGCGTATGAGAAAATTATCTTTATTTTCTAAAAATAAAAATAAATTTCCTCTTAATCCTCAACTTGGTATAAATCGTTATCGGTGTTCTAATAAAAAAAAAATAAAGATATATAATTAGGTATTGAAGATCTTTTGAAGAGGATCGAATCCGCCTTCAAAAAATCAGTGAGTAAAATCTCTTGTCGTGTAAAAAGAACATGTGTGAAAATTATCTTTATTACTTGGGTCGTGGCGGAAATTTTTCTCAATTCGTAATATTTGAAAATGTCGCCTCTGGTTGTCTCTGGTTGTCATAAAGTGACAACCATAAAGTGGCATTATTTTTTATAGATACAGCAACTATTTTTCTAGTTATGGTAACTATGACGCAGCTATCATAACTATTAATTAATTACTGTGAACTATAAAAATAATAGCACGAACGAAAATTTATTTAAAAAAATAAAAATAGTAATAGTAATAATAAAAAAATAATAGTAGCAATAAAAATAGTAAGAGTAATAAAATAGTAAAAAATTGTAAAAAAGTAAAATAGTAATAAAAATAGTAATAGTAATAGTAAATAGTAATAAAAATAGTAATAGTAATAGTAAATAGTAATAGTAAAATAGTAATACTAAAATAAAATAATAAATAAAATAAAATAAAATAGTAATAATAAAATAGTAAAATAAAAACTAGAAATAGTTGTCACTTTATCGTTACCAGAAATTACATGTTTTTTCTGAGTGTGTCCAGGGTGTAAAAAAATGCACTCTCGATTCTCTGGCGTTTTTAGAAACGAAACGCAGATGCTCGATTCGCGGTGTAGAGAAAATTTCACCGACAGCCCCAGGAGGACGAATTAATTCGTCGTGCAACAGTCGAGCGACTAATACACTGCAGCGTGTCGCTCTCGTCTACTCGCGGGGCAGGTGTAACAGGTGAAGTCACACAGGTGTATCGTGTACGTAAAACTGGTTCCGGTTAAGCAAGCGTGTTGGCTATCGAAAGCGGCTGATCGATCGCGGTATATATACAGTTGTGGAGTATTCCACGTGTACGATACACAGATGAACCTCGTTTGTACCTCGTGCAACCAGCGCTCGCTCGCGTAGTATGGTTCCGCGTTAATTCCAGGAAATTTAGCGCTCGCGCGAATCTGATTGACCTCAGGCCCCGTGACGGACGCGTATGAAACTCGCGCGTCGACGCCGCCAATGAGATTATTGCGAATTGTATACCAATATACGCCACGCGCACCCCCGAGGAATTTCAGGTGGTTCGTTTTTTCGATTTCCACGCGAATTCCATGAATTCCCCATTGTCAATGGGTATTCAGTAGTCGCTGCGGGAGTTTCTATTTTTGTCCTTTCTGTTTCAAGAGCCAAGCAACTGTGTGTCCTGCATGAAATGTATCTTTTAAAAAGTTCATGAGTAATGGAAAATATTGTTAGCAAACTGTTCAAGCTGAAATATTGTTTGAAAAAAAAAAAAAAAAAAAAAAAAAAAAAAAAAAATTTGAGGTCGGTTTTGACGATTTTTAGTCCGGAGACGGATCTATGATTTTTTACAAAAAAAAAAAAAAAACCTCGCCAAAAATTAATTTTTTCAAAATCGATTAAAAAATGTTCATAACCAGTATTTTCGGGGGTAGAATATGCGACTTGAGAACAACGGTATAGGTTACAAGTCGATATTTTCAAAAGAAAAACATTTGAGATCGATTTTGGCGATTTTCGGCCCGGAGACAGATCTATGATTTCTGACAAAAAAAACGTCGCCAAAAATATTTTTTTTTTAAATCGACTAAAAAAGGTTCATAACCAGTGTTTTCGGGGGTAGAATATGCGACTTGAGAACAATGGTATAGGTTACAAGTCGATATTTTCAAAAGAAAAACATTTGAGGTCGATTTTGGCGATTTTCGGCCCGGAGACAGATCTATGATTTCTGACAAAAAAAAACGTCGCCAAAAATATTTTTTTTCAAAATCGACTAAGAAAGGTTCATAACCAGTGTTTTCGGGGGTAGAATATGCGACTTGAGAACAATGGTATAGGTTACAAGTCGATATTTTCAAAAGAAAAACATTTGAGGTCGATTTTGGCGATTTTCGGCCCGGAGACGGATCTATGATTTCTGACAAAAAAAAACGTCGCCAAAAATAATTTTTTTCAAAATCGACTAAAAAAGGTTCATAACCAGTGTTTTTGGGGGTAGAATATGCGACTTGAGAACAATGGTATAGGTTACAAGTCGATATTTTCAAAAGAAAAACATTTGAGGTCGATTTTGGCGATTTTCGGCCCGGAGACAGATCTATGATTTCTGACAAAAAAAAAACGTCGCCAAAAATAATTTTTTTCAAAATCGATTAAAAAAGGTTCACAACCAGTGTTTTCGGGGGTAGAATATGCGACTTGAGAACAATGGTACAGGTTAAAAGTCGATATTAAAAAAAAAAAATTCTGAAGTCGATTTGTCGATTATTAAGGTCGATTATTTCGAAAAAAATATTTCTGTGGCAAACAAATTTGCGCGAGGCAATAAAGGAAGACAAAAAATACATTTTTTAAAAACTAATGATCATTTTCGTCATTTATTTCCTGCACAGTAAATTGAGTGACTCGTCTCGCTCACCGAACCGTATCACCCTCATCACCTCCGTCCCGAGCCCCGCACGTCCATTCAACGTCGTCCCACGCGCTCATGAATAATTGGAGTAGGCGTACATACGATTCGACTCAACGACAAGACGACGAAATCCGGAAAGTATAAACGCACCGGGTGCACCGTTGGCAGACATTACGATACGCGTGACGTCGGCTCGAGCAGGCTCGATGATTCCGCGCTCGTCGGGAGCGAACGATTCGACTCGCACAATGACACTTTGTGCACGTTGCGGGGATTCCGGTGCATCGGGACAGGATTTATGTGACACGCCGAGCGCCAATTAAACGAGCGAAAGTATATATAATACATCGTCGCTGAGAGACATTATCTTCATGGTGCGCCGTAAACCCCGCCGGATACACTAAAAACATAATACGGATTAGACGAAGAAAAGGAGAATGAGAGAACGAGCCACTTATTCAATTAATCAGTACTTCTCGTTATACCTCACAAATAATTCATCCGAGTCTTTCCATCGGAGTGAATTACTCCCAAGAGAAAAAAAAAAAATAAATAAATAAATAGCTGAATGCGATAAGCGGTATCGATCACGTGCATCAAAGCGACGCTAATAGCGCTGCACCTCGTTCGGAGTGAAACCTCCGGATTGTAATCCGCGGTTGATCCCACAACGGAACGAAAAAAATGGTTAAAATGTGACCCGGCTGATAAATTGGTTTGAGATAGGGAGCAGCCTCGGTGCTGTGGGAAAGTCCGTAAGTGAATAGAAAATCCGATACTCGTAACTCTAATTATCATTTTTTTCCCTGCAATGAAAGTCATTACTTTTTGTTATAACCTGCTAAAAAAAACTACTCTAATTTTTATATGTAGCTCTAATTTTTTTCGATATGTAACTCC
Source organism: Pimpla rufipes (assembly GCA_963932165.1). NCBI lineage: Eukaryota > Metazoa > Arthropoda > Insecta > Hymenoptera > Ichneumonidae > Pimpla > Pimpla rufipes. The sequence goes on along the minus strand of OZ010641.1, from coordinate 12,720,236 downwards.
AATTTTTTTCCATATGTAACTCTAATTTTTTCCATATGTAACTCTAATTTTTTTCCATATGTAACTCTAATTTTTTTCCATATGTAAGTCTAATTTTTTTTTCCATATATAACTAATTTTTTTTCCATATGTAACTCCAATTTTTTTCCATATGTAACGCTAATTTTTTCCATATGTAACTCTAATTTCTTTCCATATGTAACTCTAATTTTGTTCCATATGTAACTCTAATTTTTTTCCATATGTAACTCTAATTTTTTTCCATATGAAACTCTAATTTTTTCCATATGTAACTAATTCTTTTCCATATGTAACTCTAATTCTTTTCCATATGTAACTCTAATTCTTTTCCATATATAACTCTAATTTTTTTCCATATGTAACTCTAATTTTTTTCCACATGTAACTCTAATTTTTTTCCTACAACGCAGGTCATTAATTTTTGTCGTAACCTGCTAAAAACAAATTACACGTTGCAATGTCAGGTGTCTTGTTGATCATCGAATTCGAATTCATCGAATCAGTCAAAATGTGACCCGACTGATAAATTGATTTCAGACAGGAGAGCCGCCTGGCTGCTCTGTGAGAAAGTCCGTAAGTGAATGGAAAATCCGATTCCGTAGTGCCATACAGCAAGCTGATGCCGCTTTGGCGCACAAGCGCCGTGGCCCCGTCGGCATAATTAGCCAGTTGAAGATATCTGGTGCGGCTTGCTGATCGGGCCAATACCGTTGTGCCGCTTATTTCGCGTTAATGGAACGACTGAGCCGCTCAAAGCACTATAGTTAATACCTTCGACAAGAGGAGCGGAAGTTGCCGCTCGCGATAACAGCGAAGCCCGTAGGCGGCGGATGGCGGTGGTGCGCGGCTGAGCGTGCGATGCTCACCAGCGAGAAACGCTGATGATGCGCCCGCCTGATGGTCTCAGAAGCGGCCATAGAAGCCTCGGGACGTTTTAGTTGCGGCCGCAATAACGTTGTGTGCATCATTCCAAAATACGAGACAACGTTTGTAGCACAAAATCCGTGGCGTTACATTCAGCGTGGATCAGGGATCGCCCTTATTTATCGTCCTCTATCGGTATGTAGGTATATGGCCTCTATAAAAAAAAATGTTCCTACAAAAGTTGTTAGTTTCGATCTAACCATTTTTTGGTACGGAAAAAAGCCATATTTCCATTGAAAAAAAACATGCCAGCCTTCTTAACGCCGCCATTTTGAAATTTCGATTGAACAACTAATTTTTTTCGGACGTCCCCCTTCAAACCCTACAACTTTCATAGGACTCATTTTTCGATCAGAGCCCTATTTTTCGAGACAAATCAATGGAAAGGCGACCAATCAGAGCACTTCTTTTTCGCGCGCAATTAATTCAAACAGTGAAATCAGGGTGATAAACCGTGTGAGTAGCTGCTCTCATCCTGATGACAGCTTCAGAGTGATTGGC